>FIZU01005159.1:0-26270 GCA_900064475.1 Pseudococcus longispinus
GGTATTCGCCAATTTTTAAAACCGCATTATCTCGCCAAAATTAAAAAATACGCAAAAACCGACACCACCATCGTTTTTCCCATCGAAAATAACATATATATACACATTCATACCGGGTGTCCCAGTTTTTGTTTCGATGTGAAACGTTTTTTTCGTCTCCTGTAAAATTTGAAAAAGTGGACTTAAGACGTTTTTGCATGAGCCGATTCAATTGACTTGGGCAACAAAGTGGGCCTTTTTCTTAAAAAAACACCACATTTTAAACAATTTCTACGAAATTTGAACAACTTTGACCACATATCCAAGAAATTTTACAATATTTTAATTCATTTTTACAACACTCGTGAACAACTTACACATTTCCAAAATAATTTCAACGTAATTTTTATCCACTTTTACGATATTGATGATCGTTTTCAATAATCCTCTATTGAATCTTCAAAATCCAATTCCATCTTCTTTAAATTGGCTTTCTCCAAGAGCATTTCGGAATCCAAATGTGGAGAAATAGGAAAAAATGCAGGCTATTTATAGTACTCATATTTCCATCTCCCTCCCTTTAACCCAACATTTTGAAATTTTCGCCACGTTTATTTAATTCGTTCGTTTTATAACCATTTCCAGTACCACTTTTAGTTCCTTGCTGGAGAAATATGATCCATTTTCGAGGCAGGCAAAACAATTCGGCGAGTTGATTTTATTTACGTAACGTATACGTACATAAATGCTGATATCTGTTTACCATTTTTTTTTCCAAACTCCTCTTCCGCCTCTTTTTTTCTCTCTGCTCTTTCCCAAATCTCATTTTTTTCGGTCGACTTTCGCACAGCGAATATTTCAACTCCTCGCTTCGCGATGGCTTGGCCTTTGAATTATGTATACGTTTACATACGAAGACGGAATTCCAAATTTCATATGCAAATGTTTGGTCACTTCAAAAACGACCGAGCCAACGACGCGACGGTAATATAAAAAATTCCCCTTCCGGGATTTTTGTACAACGAGGGGAGGAGGTAGAGGTGCAGTACAATTTTCAAACCGAATGCTAAACTATTTTTCTGTCCGGATGAATATGGCGAAAAATTTCGTCGCTTTCGTCAATTTTACGTGGTTATGTGCTTCATATACGTACCATACGTATGATATGCAGCACGTTTTCGCTCGCAGCAATGTACCAACGTTGTACATACGTATTCTGCATCGTGCCATTAATTTATTTATCATTTTCAAGGTAAATATAAGCGCAATATGTGAGATCGAATGAACGGTAAAAAATTTCCATCGTATAAGATTTCATATTTAATAATAAAATAGAGAAGAAATACCATTAAAATTAAGACCATCGATGAATAGGATAGAGTTCAAATACGTTAAGATGCTAATTAGTTAATCAATTTCTATTCCTACTCTCTTGAAAAAAAATACCTTCTCCGGAATAAAATTAATAAAAGAGCAAAAAAAAATTCCTACTCGAATCGATATAATACCTACCTACTACATACATCAACGAGCTGAAAACATTGAATGCTCGAATCTCGTTCGCGTATTTTCTACAATAACGATAAAGAAGTGTAACGCTCGGGTATATAACTTACAAATGAAACTTTGTGAAAAACGTAAAAATTTCACTTCCAGGTTTTCATAAAAGAAATGAAAGGATTACGAATGTTATTCACGAAATAGAACGAAAACGATACAAGATTTTTGATAGGTACACTATGCTATATGGCTGTGCACAACCTACAGCAATAGCAATGGTAACGGTTATACACAATAAAATGAAAAATACCGTCAAAAGAAACGTCTTGATATTTTACCCTTTGACTCGCAGCCCAATTAATTTTTTAATCACGAAAACAAGTTCGCCAAAGTTGAATAATTTAATGGAATGTCTGAAATTCACCTCATAGGTTTAGTTTAGTAACCGTATTCTTTTATTTTTCACAAGAAAAAAATTTTCTAGATTTTTTACACCGGTTTACGTAAAGAAACTTCTTCGAGGTATGATATTTCTTTTTAACCTAGCTCGTTTTTCAAAAACTGTTCTTATATTCGAGTTTTTATTCGGATTTCAGTTCGAATTCGAGGTATTTCGTTGATTTCTTTTTCGTTTGAAAATTTCGAAATAGTTGTAATTATTTCGAACGAGACTGAATACGAAGCCCACGTTTTTCTTCTCCAAGCTTCTCCTTGAAATTTCGTTTACACGGTAAATATAAGATTTTACCTTAGTTTTATACTTAATATTTGCATTAATCGTACACTAATTAGATGAATTTCGTAATTGTAAGATACCTAGACCTACGTCTAACGAATGCTCGAAAAAAGGGTTAATTAATCGTTACTTTTCACGAGGAAATTTACCAGAAAAGAAGGGGAAGGGTAATCATTGAAAATTTCTCATCCAAATATTAATTTTCGAATTACGTAGAATATCAAAAACACTTTGAATCAAATTTTCAAAAGCAACAGTTCATTTTTTCCATTCAATGATGAAATTTCCATACTCAAAAAATGTGTATAAATACTAGAAACGAAATTCCAGGGTTCGTACATAGCACAAAAATCCCAAAAACACGAAAATGGCGCAAAAAATATTCAAAAAACACAACATTTTTCTAAAACTGGATAGATATACATGAGATTTTCTGGGGCATAAAATACGTGCTTCTTTCAAAAAAAATTCTTGTAAAAGAGTGAAAAAAGATATTGAATTTTATACAAAAATTTTAAAAATTGATTGAACGAACTGTTGAAAAATATGTACTTTTCAAGTACCGAAATCTTAATTTCTTATAATTCAGGAAATCACCATTTGAAATGAAGTTTTAAAAGAGAGGAGAGCAAGGCGTGAAAAAATATTTTGAAAAAAGTACACTTCACTTTTCGTTGCATCAAGTTTAAAATCGCTGGAATCATTTTTTGTAAGGAGGAGGAGAAGGGGGAGGGGGGAGGGTCAGCAAACAGATTCATCTAGAGATTATATTAATATATAAAAAAAAATCAAAACATGATGAATTTTCCGTTCCAGGCATCCAAACGTCAATTTTCGAGATTTTTGTCATGAATATCTCTTATAGTGGTCGGAGGAGGAGATTGCTTGAAATCGCCATGAAAATTGATGAAAATAGGGTAAAAATGGCTGCGAAATTATAAAAATTAGAGAAAATTGCGTATCAAATCGTTAAATATGGAAAAAAATAATTAAAAATAATGAGAATTATCGAAAATGTTGTTGAAATTGTCAAAATGTTGACAAAATTTGGTAAAAATATTGTAATTCAACAGTCCAAAAATCATGAAAATTTGTAAACCCATTCAAACTGTCAAATCTCGTCAAAATTGTTAAAATTTGTCATTATATTCATTGGAAATATGAAAAAAAATGATCATAATTTTTTTTTTAATTGACTTGGAACTTATTTTTTATTTTTTAGGTACTGTTTTTTATTTTGCAACTTCAAATTCAAGAAAAAAGTAACTTCAAGTAACTTGTTGAGAAAATAATAAAAAAAAAGTAACCAACGATGAAAAAAGTAACTATTTACTATGTCCTATGCCTGCTCCATTTTTAATTTCAGCACGAAACTTGAAATTCTGATAATTACTCAATTTTCCCTTTTTAATTTCGTAGTTTCCTGTAAATTTCAATTTTTCTCAGGCAACTGAAGGATTTCAAAATAAACGAATAGTGTATTAAATTTGGTTGATTCAACCCCCTGCTCTGAAATTTGACTTGTGTCGGTTCGACAATGCATTTCAACCCAATTATTGACAAAACGAGGAGCAAAAATACACATTTCAACTCCGACTAATAAATTTTCAGAAAAATAGGACCCAAAAGGTCGAAACAGTCATCAACATGCTTCCTCTGAACTTTTATTTGACCATTTTGGAACCATTCAAAATTTCTGGAGAAAAACAAAAATTCCTGGAAATTCCAGAAACACTAGAAGCTATTTCTAGTAAATTTTCAAATTTGAATAGAAACGGGCAAAATATCAACCCCCTATCACAAAATTGTAATTCAAGTTCCATTCAATTTACTGCCTCCAGTCTGAGCAATACCTTCGTTACTTTCTAAAAAAAAATTCGACCAAACAAAAAAATTGAGCGGAGGGGAAAGAACAGACTAAATCCCCCATCTAAATTTCATAACATCCTAAAACCCTTCATATTTCGCAGCAAAAAAAACACGTGTAAAAAAATCAACCCCATCGTTCATACGTCATTTCAAAATATAAAATAATACCCATTTGACCACGCATCCTATGCCAGTTCATCTAGCAATTCGATCCAGTGTCGTTTGGTTGTCAATTCACTTTACAACAACGATACAAAATCCACCTCTGTCGTTCCTCTACGTACAATATTCCGCGACACGATTCAGGGATTAATTTCAGCCCATCGTATAGACATATAATTTCCATAAATCATGTCATTTCGCTGGTCCATTCAAACCACGTGTATGATATTTGTTCAACAGTATGTTTTTTCTTCGCTTTCCCTTCCTGCCTTCATCATCTCTTTACAGTCGCTACAAAACAAACGCCTGCGTACACGTCGCTTCTCGGTAGAAAAATAGAAAAACAACAAACCCTTTCCATATACATTACGAACGTGAACAGGTTAATGAGCGTGAAACGTGACTTAAGAGTAAGAATCACAGACGCGAAAGACAGAGACACAAAAAGCAGACTGCAGAGAGGCATCGAGCGAGGCGTTTTTCTAAACTATATCTACTCTTCGTGGCTGTTTCAGAATAACATTTCCTTTAAAAACTACCATACACAGAAAGAAGGTAAAAAAGCACGTCAACTACATACTAATAAGCTGCCCACCTGTTCTTAGCTTCGTATCGCGTTCTTTAACTCTGACAGGTGATTAGTTTCGACAAACGGAGACATTTTTTTACCTACTGCCTCCGCTCTCCTCGTAATTAAAATTCTTCGGGTATTTTTCTATTTTTTTGAGAACGAACGGTGTCGAAAATCGAGCAGGTATTAATTTTTCTGCATATTAGTCGAATAATAATAATCCTCGTATGTGGTTTGGTGGTTGCATATGTAACGATAATAATTCCCATTTTAGTATATCTACGTTACAGGTTCGTGTAGGGCTATATAATCATCTAATACTCGCCAATGTTTTTAACCCTCTATCGTTGCGTTAATTGGATTAAGTATGAAATTTATATTCGATTAACCTCCCTATTTGTACACAAACGCACATACGAGTAGGTACTTTTCGCTACATAAATGTTTCACGAGCCGTTACACACCTCTACGTAGTTGTTTTTACTCGTATTTGGCATCGTTGGGGAGTCAAAGGGGTGAGGAAAATGACTATAATACGCGACACTCTTGTAAAATACATAGCTATAGTTCAAGATAAAACCGCACCCTAATTTTTTTCCACCTTTCGCCTTCCATTCCAATGCAATGATAAATGTTATCAGAGTCAAGGTACAAGTTACGTGCTGGCAACTGGGTTACAACTGTCATCGATCTGCCATCAAGAGCTTTTCGTATTGAATAATGAAAATTATATCTATACAAACGACGAGTTAATTTCATATTCGCTTGTATTGTTGCTGACGTTATTCGAGGTGAGTTTCTCTACTAGTCTAAACTGTTGACACGAAAAAAGCAGGGTTTACTTATTTTTTTTTGAACACGAGCTGGCATGTGGGTTTTCTTTCAGTATGAACCAAGAGAAAGTGGCATCAAAAATTGCTGGTAGGGGGCGAGCAGGAGAGGGGTTTAGGAGTGGGAACACCCTTATTTCTGCACATAAAGAGGTAGGAGTATGTTTGGTATCATTTTCATTTAATTCGACCCTTCTGAACTCCAATTTGTCATTACTTTCTCCTCTCGATTGAAAGTAGAAAAGTGGCATAATCGTGAAATTTGTGTCGCAGAAAATGGTAAATTTTCGTAAAAATTCACGCTCTGTGCATAAATTCCTATCTTTCAAGAAGAATGGCTTCTCACCGTTGCAAAATAGGGAAAAAATTGTATAATAAAAGATGAGGAATTTGTAATACTCTACAACTTTTGTTTGGAGTTTTTTGTCGGATCGTGATTTTTTACTGCGATGAAATAAATTTTCAAATGATTTTAAAAAATTTTCAAAGGCTTATCTGTAATTTCGATCAATTTTAAATGATTTTTTGATTTTTTTTACAATTTAAACCTAATGATTTGGTCATAATCTAGTTACCTATATCAAATTTACATCACTAGATCCAACTAAATAACGATGCCTTTGATCCAATTGCATATAAGTCGTATTTCACATCATTTCCTTCAAGTTAGCAACAAAGTTTGACGATATTCGATGCATTTTACGACATTGTTGTACCACAATTATATTTTCGTATCGAAAACTCCGAACAATATCTACGTCAATTCTAAACTAAAACCGTTTCCCAATGCTCGGCTCATCGAATCCTTGTTGAAATTGAAAATTGCATTATATTTCTCACGTCTCGTACAGAAATTGATAACTAAACCATTTGGGAAATGATTTTTTTCCAAAAAAATCGCATCTTTTCCGCGAAAAACACAACAAACAACGAACCAGCGAACGGGTTCAATGCGACTATTTTTCATCGAGTAATGCTCGTACAAAGGCACGTGCGAAAATTAACACTTCATCGGTGAAAGCTCGTATATAACATCGAGCTTGTTGTACCTTTCCAAAGTCCCCGAAGGAGGCAGATGGGGGTGTTCATTTGGGAAAACTTTAACACGATACACAACTATGGGAAATTAACCCAATTCTGGTAATCTTCGGGCATCGAGCGGTTGCCTGATGCTTTTGCATTGGTCGCAAGGTTCGAATTTGATGGTTTTTCGATTTACGCGCCAAATGGTGCGACCTGCGACGGACCAACGCAACGGAGCCGATTCAAAATTATCTGGGGGGCTTGTAAACGCGAGCTAGTCGAGTGAAAAAAAATGTCATAAAATACGCGTATTCGTATACAAAAGAAATATCGCGCATAGAGGTGGCTAAGGTTAGAAATGTTTTTATTACGTGGAAAGAATACGTTGAGTTGTATCAATTGCCTTTCTCCATTGTACGGGTTGGTTTCCTTTTGGCTTTTATATACGTTTACCAAAGATAGAGGGTATGGTGAGTGTTGGCAGTTTAAATGTTTCTAAATTGAGGGGAATTGGTCCGAGTGTACGAGGTTAAGTTGACGATGAAGTTGAAAGTGCATTCGTCGGCCGATGAGAGAGCAGTAAGGTGGTGGTACCATTTGAAGAAAACATCTTATCTGCGAATTCCATTAATGGCAGTTTACCCCTTTGTTAATCCGGCCTGCGTTGAGGGATTGATGGTACACCTATAAAGTTTTTGCGATTTTGTGGGGTCGTATATAGATGTGGTACAGCGAGAGGTCTCAGTCGTATCGTCGGATTACTATGAATTTCAATAATGGGTTTTTTTCTGTCTCTTTTTTCTCCCCCCTGCATCGCGAGTATGTCTCTGGTGTAAAGAGAGAAGTTTTTTAAATGCGATTTAAATGGCGGCGAGGAAACGTCGTTAATTTGACTGGTTTTGCTGGATGGAAGATTTAACAGCCTCTGGTACCATATTCCACCCGTAGCTAGATTTCGAACGCAACGTGAAAAAAATTTATCGTTTTCCTCGTTCACTTTTTTTCTGTTCGATCTGCTCGCAAGCCTCGAGGCTGTCGAACGTGTCATGATTTTCGTCGAACGTTATCAACTCGTCGGTGCGTATTCGAAAGTGAAGTAGGTATAGAACTTAAGTGGTTAGCACAGGTATACTTTTTTTTTGAACACGAGTTGAAATGTGGGGTTTATTATAGTATGAATTGAAAGCAAATTTTGGAGAAGGGGTCACCAAAAATTGAACTCTAGGGGTGAACAGGAGGGGTTTTTTAAAGTGGAAATATCGGTATTTCTGTGAATTAAGGGGTAAGGGTATGTTTGGTATCATTTCCATATAGTTCTACTCTTCTGAACTCGAATTTGTCATTACTTTCACGATTGAAAGAAGAGAAGTGGCACAATCGTGAAGTTTGTGGCAAAAATTTTCACCCTCTCTTCGCTCGGGCTCAATAACTTGATTTTCAAAGAACCAAATGATAATGTACATTTTCATAATTTCGTGTAAAATCACATTCTTTCTCGCCGTT
Source organism: Pseudococcus longispinus (assembly GCA_900064475.1). NCBI lineage: Eukaryota > Metazoa > Arthropoda > Insecta > Hemiptera > Pseudococcidae > Pseudococcus > Pseudococcus longispinus. The sequence continues at coordinate 8,174 of FIZU01005159.1, forward strand.
CCTCCCCTGCAAATGATTGTCCGACTACGTCATTTAAAAATTCATTATCTTGATTTTTTCTCTCAAATTTGAAAATTTATGGACTCGAGGTTTGATGACACATTTACTCGTACACGTCAAAAAACGTTTAAAAATCACATTTTCTTTTAATTTATTTATTTAACTACGTCGTGTACAGCCATTTTTATTTTTTCCGTCTTTTTGAAAAAAATATCAAAAACAGTTTTTAAAAATTCCAAAAAATCAGAAAAACCATCAAAAAATGTTCTAAGAAATGACAAGAAAGTTGAGAAAAATCTCTGTTTCAAATTTTAAAATCAACTCCGTGCACATCTAAATGCTATATAAAAGAAACATTTTGAAAAAAATGATCAAAGGCTGACGAACCGTCATAAGGGGTTTTTCAAAAATCGTTCAATATATGTTGGTGTGAGGGGGGGGGGGGGGAGCTCGTAAATTTGAGAAAAATCCTCCTGAAGATGTTAAAAAATTCTGAAAAAAGGTGCTGAAAAGTGCTGAATTTTCTTCATTTGGAAATTTTGTTAGCCACCCTGTAATGAGGATGTTATTCTGAACTAGTAACAACTACCTAATTAAAAATTGTAAAAGTACCATTAAAAAATGCATAACATTGATTTAAATGCCATGAAAATCTATCCAAGTGCAAAAAAAAAATTATTAAAAATTTCTCAAAATATCACAAAGACTTTCAATCGCTCTTAATAATTGTCAAAATTCGTTTTGAAAATCTCAAGAATTTATTGAAACTTCAAAAAAATGATTAAAAAAATTAAATAACTACTATACGTAATAAAATTTCTTACAAAATCTAAAAAAAAAAAATTAGAAAATCATAATAAAATCGTTAAATGAAAAAATTTCAAAAAACAATGATTTTTATCATATTTTTCGTGTTTTTGTAATATTTTTATTGTCAAAATCTTTCTGAAATTTTGATGCATGTTTTCGACGATTTGAATTCAAAGTATTTCAACACAAAAAAATATTCGTATTAAGTACCACTTTTTCAAAAAATGAAAAATTTTCAATTTCACCGAACTTTACAACACAATTACACACTTTTCTCGTGTTTTTCGCTTTTTTTTTATCAAAATCTACAACTTTACATCATCTCGTGATTACACAACTACCAAATGAAAAATTCGAAAAAAACATACCAATAACAACGAGAACGAGCAATTCGCAGACAAAATAAAATAATCCTTCTCCTGTACCAATCCGTTGCATACTCGTAGTAGAAATCATTAACGAATTTATGACATCTGCACAAACAGTTGTTAGATTCCGGCTCCTTCGGCTGCTCTATCTCGCCACGGCATGCGAATTACGAACCAACACCAACATGCAAACTCGAAGCAATGATATCGTGAAAAACAGAGGGTTACAGCAGCGAGCCGAAGGCGGACGGAGGAGGAAAAAAACAGCATAACATAGCAGAAGGGATGCTGGATATTAAAAACGCGTCATAACGGATTTTATTACCCTTTCGCCCAAGTGTACTGCCCTAGTCGGCGTTTGATGGGTGGAGTGGCACGTCAAAGGGTTCGGGGGAGTTTTTAATATAGCGCATGAAAAATAATATTTCCACTGTGATACGTTTTAAATTGCGATTTCTGTTTTAAGTAGTCATTTTGGTTATGTGTATTTACCGACTATACTTATATTAAAATTTCCACCGCGAATACGTTTCAGCGCCCGTAAAAGATACCGACAAGTTTTGAAAAAATAACCCATCAACCCCTTTCTCTGCCAAGTATATTTTCACTCGTCGTATATTACTCTTCATCGGTCGAGATCACAGAAACAGATCAGTCAGTCAAATACAAAAAGCCTTCGATACTGTTGCTAGTGCTAAATCTGAAGCAAATAGGAATGCTAAAGCGAAAACCATAAGCTACGTGAAATTTATGCTGCCTTACACAAAGAAAAAAAAAACGCATTTTATAATATGGTCGTTATACGCTAAATCACGACAGATCCTTTTTTTTTCCTTTTACCCCTTGCTAACCTTTTTTCGAGAGTATATCCTTTTAGCAGAGTGTCTATGTCGACCCGTCGACCGCTATAAACGCGTTGAGAAATTTTTTTCAAGTATAAATTTTATCCTCGTATGTAACTTTTTTTCTTCCTCTCTTATACCGAAAAAGGAAGAGACTGCAGCGACCGTTCGTATATATTTTCTTAGATTTATAATGTTCGTTTGACACGTACGTGTAGTACGAGTTTACTAGCGTAGTTTTTGTAACGAGCTGGCGACAAAAAAAAAATTGTGTTTAACGATTATATGTACCTACTCGTACTTAAATAATATACGTACGAGTCCACATTTTTTTTTGCGAAATTATTTCATTGGAGAGGAGGAGAAGTGAAATTTGAGAAAGGATTTTCAGATGAATTGTTTCCTTATATTTGTAAACAGAATTGATTAATCGATTATGTGTAATTTCACCGACGAGGTGGCGGAGGCGTCTTACAGTTTCGAATACTCTTCGAGTAATTAGCTTATGGTTCGACAGTCGGTACTCACCTAAAACACACAAAAAAACAACACATTACATTTTGAATATGCTTACACATAATTAGGTACACGAAAATGTGAAAAAGATAAAAGATATCTGAAGTAATTTCAAAAAATCAAAAAATGATTTTTCATATCCGAATCAAACATATTTTGATCAAGAATTTTGCAATCAAAGATCTGATTTTTTACATGGATATTTCGTATGGCTAGAGGTCAGATAAATTTTTGAGTTAACTTTTAGTGTCACGAAATTCTATAACCCCGAATGACTTTTCAGCCTTTGAAATTTTTGAGTTATGACGTATGACTTTTTGAAATCAGAAAATTTCATAAAAATTATTTAAAAATGATTGCGAAAGCATAGAAAAATTGGTCAAAAATGCATAAAATATTGTAAAAATGGTCAAAAGTTTCATCAAATTTCTTCAGAATTCATAAAAAAACAGTGAAAAATTCGTCAAAAAAAAGGTTGAAAATTTCATAAAAAATATTGAAAATGTAGCAAAGGTTGTGAAAATGTCATCAAAATGTCTGATATGTTGTAAAAACTGCCAACAAATTCTTTGAAAAATTTTGAACTGTGATGTAAGTTTAGAAAAAGTCATAAATAATTTGAGGAGTGACTTTCCAAAACGGCCTCTGTCCATTTTTTTCAACATCTTGTTTTATATCGTCAGAGTGTTTCTCAATGCTTCTTAAACCAGATAACGCTATAAAAAAAGAGGTGAAAAAAAATGGACAGAGGCCGTTTTGGAAAGTCACTCCTCATTTGATATTTTGCATGAATTTTATGAAATTTTCAACTATTTTCACAACGTTTCAGACATTACTGACGAGTTTTTCGTAACTTTCGAAACATTTTCAATGATTTTTTTGAGCATTCTGACAATTTGTATTAAATTTCAGTCATTTTCAGAGACTTTTTCACAACTTTTGTAACATTTTAAATAATTTTTACGATATTTTCAACCATTTTCACAACATTTAAGACATTTTTGACAACGTTTTCACAACTGTGCTAATTTTTATGACAATTTTAACAATTTTTACAAGATTTTCAACAATTTTTATGATTTTTTCCATCATTTTTACAATATTTTTGTCAATTTTAATTTTTTATGGAAATTTTCAACGTTTAAACAAAATTTGAACTATACTTATACAAAATTTTTAACAATTTTCACTTTCTCGGCGGGTGACTAAATTAGTATTAGAACGATAATTTGGCTGCTAGATGACTTTAGCTGGTTCAAAATTCAGCTGGCCCACCCAATTTCAAAAAAAAAAGTAAATAAATTCAACTTTAGAAACTCAGCTTTCCTTTACTAATTTTAAAAAAATTAAATTTTCAGTGATTGAAAAAAATACCATGTCCAAAGTTTTAATTCGAAGGTAGATGAACTTTCCAAGCCAATAAAATTTTTTAGCTCTATTGACGCGTGTAACTCTGTTTCCATTCCTTATCGAGTTATCGGTATATTTCAGACAATTTGTACTAACTTAATATTTCGACCAAGACCAGTCGTTGACATTTTTATTCATATCGTTTGAAATCCTTTTCCAAAAATAACGCAAACACAAAAAAGCAGAATTTTTCTCTAACCATGTAGCCAACGTGACTACTGACTATACAATAATTTACTTTAGAGATGGACGATAAATACATAATTTATTACGAGATTGACGATTACAAAAGGTTAAGGACGTTATCGGCGAATGAAATTTGCGTAATATGTGCGTGTACTTTACATACATACCCTCTATACCATGACTTCGCGGTACACCAATAAACGTGGGTATACTTTCACCGCAAAAGCAAAGACTGGAGTGGCGACACGAGGAAAAATTGCAACAGAGGAATGAAGAGGGGGAGTATCGATTGAATTTTCTTTCTATGGTCCGAGTATACCTAAGTATGCGGTGAGTGTATTCGTACATAATATGGGAAATTTTATTAGTATTATAGAGACTCTCTTATTAAAATTAGACAGCGTAAGGAGACGGTTAATTAAAATAAATGAGTCGGTAAGAAGTTTATAGCCTGTCGTTTATTTTTATTAATCGGTATTGATGGGACTGGCCGATGGGTTGCGTAGCTTATCGGCCTACTCTTCGCATTCCCTCGAGTAATAAAATTTTGGTCAGGTCTTAACGCAGCGACGTACACGGTACGCGTCTCTGTGTCTGTAGAGCAAGCAACTGCTATAAGAAGTTGAAGATATTTTTTCAACTCGGACATGGTTTTAATACCTTGTAAAGACCCATATAAAACGTTTTTAACGAGTCTGAAATTTTTTTCGACGTTATTCGAACGCCTATAAGCGGATTCAATTCGGTAGCCGTCGTTGGCTGATTATTGCTCTGTATAAAAATGATCAAAAAAAAACTAGGTATCTGTCTCCGTCTCGATAATACGATTGCGCCAATGTGCTCGAAAGATTGAGTCGCGAAAATCGACAACGCCAGTGTACAAAGTATAAAATCTCGCACTTAATTAAGGCCACGAAAACCGTATACAAAAGTCAAATTACCAACACGAAACGTAATTTTCCGCAAAAGCAACGACGCGTACGGATATACCGCAGTATACCTTTTATACTACACCTTCTCTCTTGTAAGAGCATACGTACAACTCTCGAATACGAGTAGACAAATTTTCCTCGTACATGACGACGTAGGGGTAAGGGCAAGGTGAAGAGGCAAGGGACGAATTACGCATTTTTCACGCCTTGCCACCTTTGTCATAGCGCAGTTATGAATAATAATGGAGGGAAATTCATTTTAAGCAATTGTGACGAGGCTCATTAACAAATGTGTGGAATTTTTGCGATTTTTTGGGTCCAGGTTGCATTTACATTTTCGAGCTGAAATATTTGGAAAACGTGAATACGAGTTGGTTTCTTTTGGTGGAAATTTTTTGCATCATCGTGATTTCACTTAAATTGAATCGTCGATTTTGAAAGTGGATGGTCTAAAAATCTTCGAAATGCGATAGGAATTGCCGAAAAGGGTTCGAAATGATACTTAAATTATCTGAGATTCGATATCTATGAAATACGTGGCATAAAATTTGTTCAAAAGGTTTGTAAAAGTCATTTGACGAATTTTTAGAATTACGTTAAAATTGAAAAAAAATTGTTCAAAACAACGAAAAAAAATCATTACAATTGTAAAAAAATTGAAATAGCATAAAACCTACTAAAATATTGATACGTTTGCTCAAAATTTCAAAAAAGTTATTCAAAATGTTGTAAACATCGCTCGAAAGAACAAAAAAACCATGAGAAAATTCATTCAATCAAATGAAAACCCCATAAAAATTGCTCAAAACTATGAAAAAATTAATTAAAAATCAAAATAAAAACTGGTATAAAGTATCATAAAATATTGCTAAAATTGCTTCAAATTACAAAAAAATTCGTTTGTATTATAAAATTGTGAAAATCTGTTCAAGAAATCATTGAAATTGAACCAAAAAGCAGTTAAAAGTTAGTAGAAAATTTGGTAAAAGTGTGGTAAACAAACGGGGGGGGGGGTAGTTTTTTTCTAGTTTTTTCTACCCTTTTTCGAATACTTAAATTTACAAAAATTTTTTACCTTAATTTATGGAAATTTGCACAAAAGTTCACCAAATTTTTCTTAAAATTGGAGTAATTTTTAGGACACGATACATTTTTATCAATGTTAACATAATTTTTTCGTAACTTCTCACAAAATTTGACGCTTTTTCAGTATTCCCACGAAATTTTACACAATTTTTAGTGACATTTCGTTGACTTTTACTTCAAAACATCGTACAAATGTCTAAAAATTATCGAAAAGATGGTACGAGTAAAAGTACACAGTGATGGATTAAGAGATTCATGGGGGAGGGGGGAGGAGTTATGAGACTTGAAAGTTTTCAACTTTTCTGAGAGATTTTTCCAATTTTTTTTTGAAAATTTTACCAACTTTTATCAAGAGATCAATATGTAGTCAACACTTAGAAAATGTCTATGGGCAAAAATTTTAGATTCCTATTTGTGCCAATTTCCAGATTTTGAAAAGTTGACCAACTTTTCTCAAATTTTTCCAACATTTTTAAACTTTTGTCCAAATTATCCAATTTTCTTAACTATTCGATTTTTTTCAAAACATTGAGGGGTCTGGTAAACCTCCGTAGACCTCAGTTAAAGGAGCGTACGTGAAAAATTGTTCAAAATATCATAAAAAAATGGATCATTTTCAGTGTTTCTTCAACTTTGCAGAAAATTCGTACAGTGTTTCAACATTTTTTACGAAATGTTGAACGATTTATATAAAATCTTACCAATTTTTTCCCAAAATTCAAACCATTTTTCAGATTTTCGAACATATTTTCACACCAATTCAAACAATTTTGATAATATCTCATCTATTTTTACACGATTTTCATCAAAATTTGAACAATTTTCGAAGTAGTTCTACTGTTTCCATGTTTTAAGCAATTTTGACGAAAATTTATAAAATTTTCAGTAAAAATGGTGTAAAATATTTCGAAAATGATCAAAAACGTAGAAAAAATTGTGTTTTGCAGAAAAATCATTTGAAAGAGAGAGAAGGGAGAAAGTTCTTTATTATTTCGGTTCAGCATAATTGCTAATCACGAAATTGAAAATTGCGAAAAAATTGACGAAATTTCAATTGAATTGCACCAAATATGATAAAAATAACGCATAATTTAGCAAAATTAATCAATTTTTATGAAAAAAAATTTGTAAAATTAGAAGAAAAACAATCCAAAAAATGGGTAAAATATTGGAAAAGTACCTACACTTTTAATGTTATTTTAATAATTTTTATGACATTCTATACAAATTTTCAGTTAAATTCAACAATTTTTCTGATATTTGAAGCAGTTCTACAATATTTTACACAAAGTTGTACCTACAAGAATTTCCTTAAAATTGAACAATTTTTCTGCTTCACGAATAATTTGAGCGAAAATTTGAAAAAATGCTGCACTATTATACACACTTCTAAAGCAACTTTTTTTTTTGCCAAATTCGTATAATTTTGATATTTTATCAATTTCTACACCGTTTTTGATAAATTTTCGCGTCAATTCAACAACTTTTTACAGATTTCAAAAAATTTTGGCATAATTTATAAAACTTTAATCATGATATTTCAACCGCATATTGCAAAATATGTATTTCAGCGAGTGCAGCCATATTTCAAAATAATTTCATTTCGCGAACACCTCATCAAAAAGCTGGATTCCCCCTTCCTATCACCTTCACGTGAAAAAAAAATCAACCAATACAGGTATCTCGAGTATTATTAATTGAAATCATTATTAAAATATTTTTTCTAGCGACTAAAAAACCATTCATATTCAAAGGCTGATGAATAAGCATCAAGGGTCGTGGGTTCTCATACCATAAATCCTTTTCAATGTGCAAATATGTATACGATGTGTTTATTGGTACGCAATCATGCCTATTAAAGCGTTAAGGGTTGGTCATCCCAGGACGGATTATTTTTTCAAGCTTATGGCATTTAATAACTCGCATATTTGCGTGTGGAATCAATATTACGCAAACATTTTTAATAAATCCACTTCGGTCATTCGTAAATTAACCAATACTCTATGAATTCGAATACGCATTTAAATATTAATAAACGAGTGATAAAAAATAAAAAACTTGGTATCGCATCGTCGGACACAGGCAACCCTTTTAAATCCAACTGCACATACGAAAAAAAAACAACCAACAATCCTTTACAGTATGTACTCGAATACCTATACGAAAATCATCGACATTCCTCAAGTAAATTAATTTTTTTTGCATTTACAGAGATCCCATCTGTAAACATCGAACCCTAATTCTAATTCAACCCGTATACTCTTACATGTGAAAAAGCAAAAACAATTTTAATCAAATCGTATCCACTATCCACATATTTGAGATAAATCGGTAGCCTTCGCTTCGGACCATCGGAATATTTCAATTTCGATTTCAATTAACGAAAAATTTTTTGTTAGGGCAACCGAAATAAAAATATGTTTCTTTGAGCTGACCTTAAATCGACTTACTGAGAATACAATTTCCACTCGGCTGCGTCTCCAAATACATAGCGAACTTCCTTATATCAGTCAGAACTATTTTAATGCTGTTTACTTTGCGAGACGCGGGCAAAGTTGCAAAAAGTTTATTGACGTAGAAAATTATGTAGATCTATGGCGAATAAGAGAACGCTGCTGCGATACTCACTTCGTTTCATTCTCCCTTCGGTTCCCCGCCCTCGTTCCTCGACGAAGAAATTTTTTATCCCGGGTTACACTTCGCCTTCGAGTATTTTTCCAACCAGTACTCTATTTTATTACGACGCGACGTATCACCCAAACGATGCTAATTCATTTACAAACATCTATTATACCATATACCTTGTAACAATTTATCGTATAAAATTCAAAATAAATATACCTCGACTCAGGCAACACTCGGATCTCAGATTGCGACCCGAAAACAAAAAAAAAACGACATCGAAGCACCATCGTCGTATAATACGAGTCGTATATACATGTAAAACACAACACTTTTTGTATTTATATCGTTTTATAGAGACGAGAAACTTCACCTCTTCTTTCTCCATAATATCAGATACATCTCTATATATTCTCGATATACTTACACGCCGGTGATAAACTTTCCATCATTGTTTCGCCGTTACTATATCTCTTCGTACATAACGCTGCTCAGCTCGCAGTACACAACAACAACACACTTATAAAGCGAAAAAGTTATATCGGCAATAAAAACTTGCCAAGTTTACTCAAACCTTTTCCTCCATCTACATCTCCAGCAACGTTGTTGTCGGCCAACACCATTCAACAATATGATTCATTTAACAACATGGCGCAATTACCGTGGTAATTTAAAATTATGTACTCGTAGTATGCACTCGAGACACATCCCCCTTCGCCATCTCCAACTCTCTTACTAATAAACGCGTGCACGTTCGCCTCAAGTCCTCGCTATTTTTCTATTTTACATTATTTTTCGTAAAATAAAAACCTCCAAGATCACTGACCTCGGTCTGGGTAAACCGACGTATAAAAAAGGTCTCGTATATCTTAAAAATAATACCTCGAATGCATTTAAATAACTCTATACTGGTAACATTCGCAACTCACCCAGCTCGATGCAATTGCAGCAAAAATCACGTTACAATGATTGCAGCAGCACATAACACGTACGTATATCTTGGCACGCTGCTACACCACCCTCACCCCCTGCCGCCCCTGGCTCGTTAATAAGTACAAAAATACAATTTCCAGCGGGTTAATACCATAAAGACAAAATCGTGTTGGGATTTTATGCGCTGTAAAAGTGAGCAATAAAAGGTTTGAATTTTTTCGCCATAACATTTCGTGTCAGCGTCGCCCCCCGACCCCGGCAGGCCCAAGATGGAGCGGAGTGTACTACAATAGACGATATTTTTACCGCCATTAGTCGACATCTTGCTGCGGTTATCTCGTACACCTAGTTTTACGCCAACAAGAAGCCGTATATGGGAGAATCGTTAATACGTTATAAATTATATCTCGGTGTCCTGCACCTTGAAGAAAAGCGAAAAAATTTGAATTTAAAATCACCCGCGAGAAATTTCGGCCAAAAGCAGCTTTTGCCAATTTTTACTCTTCGCGATATTTCTTCCTTCTTTTTTTTTTGTCGAATGAGGTGAAAAATGAAAAAGGTTCCTAGGAAATCTCGATGGTGTGGTTTTACGGCCGAATTTGCTCGATTAATATTTGCACCCTTCGGAGACACGTGACACGAGTTGACTATTTTTATGCGAATGTTTGGGTTCTTGACTTTATTCGAATAGATTTCTTAGTTTAAAATGCCACTGAATCTTAAGGAAAACGAAAAATAAAGTTGACCTAAATTCAGTTTTTTGCTACATTGAGCAAATTATTATTTTTATTGCATTTCAGTCGTGAATTATTGCAGGAAAAAAGAACAAATTTTATAATAACGTTTCGATAACATGACAAATGAAAATGTTCAATAAAGATATAGGCTAAATATCGTATAATAAGTAATAACCAAAGGTCGATTCATTAACCTAGAGGAATGATCAAAGTCCAAAGGAGATACACAGATGAGAATTAATTTAAAATTCAGCAAAACGATCAAAATTCTGATTTTATTTAATCAGTTTCGAAAAGAGCAAAAAACGACCGAAAATATTTAAAATTATTGGATTACTTCGGTGAGAGGGGGGGATAAACTGATGAGTTCCAATTGCAACTTTGAAAAAATGCTGCTAGGATATCATACAAATTTATAATTTGAAATTTTAGATCTTCGAGCTTGTTCTGCATGGACAAATGAGTTGGAAATGATGTAAAATTAGAATTCTTTTTTAAAAAAAGTAAAAATACTAGGAATTGCACTTTTTCAAAAATATGGAAATTTTTTTGAGCTAAGAATTTCATTGTTCGAGATAATTTTGTGAAAAGATCTCGGGAGAAGAAATTTGAAGGGTAGGAAAAGGTACAAAATCTGATTTATTTTAAAAATATCAAATTTTGATCATCCCTCAAAATTTTCATTCAATATTCATTGAATTTTCTCGATTGACTTTTTAATAAAATGTCAAATTGTTGATTTGGGCGAAAAAATCGGAAGCAGGACCTAACTTTTCATAAAAATGTCAAATTTTGAGATACTTCTCAAACTTTTCATTTTGAAATGTCTTGATTAATTTCAAATTGAAGTTATAGATTGATATTTTGGGAGAAAAAATGCAATGGGAGGAGGGGGTGAAGGGAAACATAATCGGTCAAGTTTGGAAACTATACAAATTAAAATTTTCCAGCAAATAGTAAAATACTTAACAGAGCAACTCCGTACATTTTGTGCAGCTTCAAAAAAATGTGCAGTTCTCCCCAAAAATGATATAAAAATTAGAACACCTCAAAAACACTAAACACTGGACTCTTTGAGATATGAGAACATATTCGAATGAGTAAAAAACTAGAATCCCTTCTTCTCCTCTTCCCTTCCCTGCCACAAACCAACCCCCACAATAGCTAATCGTATCGCGAACAATGAAAATTCGCCCAAAACTCACCCCGTAAAGGTGAACCGAACGCGTAAAATATGGAATTTTATTTTTTCTACGGTATTAAAACGCGAGTCGAGTTCGGGCGCTTGCAACGAAAACAGATTCGTGTTTGATCGTAAAAGAACTCCACTTCCGAATATTTTTTTTCCCGTCGTAATAGAGAGCATTCCCTTATACGACATTTTCGCAGAATTTTTTTTCTCCTCGAGTAAGTAAACGGTTACAAAAATGATGAACGAGAGTTTAGGTCAAACTCCGGAAAAACTTGGTGTTGTCGTGCTCGTTTCCTCGTCACCATCGAACGAAAAAACTCGGCTAAAATATTTCCCTGCTTGACCAATAATAAAATGTTTTTCAAATATATGAAAAATCTCCGCAACAAGAGCTACGGCGAAAAAAAAACCCTTCGCTGTAAATAAATTTACTTTATGTTGCTACAAATATACTACACACGAGTTGTCCGGTAGTTTTTCTTATATTTTTTTCGCCCTATAACGGATAACCTTCATCAATAGTATGTTTTTTCTTCTTCTTCGCAAATTTATGTAAACTTCGAACCGTTCGACAATTATCGTAAAAAATCTTTCGCCCGAGCGAATAAAAATGGATCGCGTTGTTTTCTCAACTTAACGTATAGAGAGTCTATTGTCTCCGCGCCATATCGTCTGAGAATTTTCAATTTTTTCGATAAAATATCTCGACTGTGGGTTCTTTTTTGTAGAAATTAACGACCACGATACGAGCTAAATACAGTTTCATTGTTTTTTCTTTACGTATCAGTATTTAAATGTATTTTTACCCCTTTTTGATAAAAAAAAAAATGCAAAAAAGGGCACCTGTTTATCGAAGGAATTCTCGGAATATAATCTGAATTTTATCGAATCATCGGTTGTAAAAACGTTCGAGCTGATGTAACATTGAAACGTGACGTTATCTCATTCTCGGAAACTCGAGCACTGTACCAATGTAATCTACGTTTAGTAAGCATACCTTTCTAGCTATTTTTAATAATACACGATCGATATGCAACAACCTCCGTATACCAATTACCTTGATTACCATTGAATATTCGCGGAACCTCACTTCATACAGCATACAGCACACATAGCCATAATACACGACATATTACATCATATCTATACGAGTAAAGGCAGCAGGTTGGTTAGAGACGAGACGCGAACGCGGTGATGATATCCATCATGCACTTGGCGCTTTACCGGTATCCTCACGAGGCAATAAATTACCCCCTTGTAACGGCAATCTCGCAACACCAGGCCAAAACTAACAACAAAATTAATACCTCCGTTTTCTGCTATATATCTGGCTCTCTCACTCTTCTCGGTTCTGGGTTCGTCGACAGTACGCGATTTGATTTGTCAAAACATTTGTTAAACTCGAGTACGATGATGCTAGACCCAGATAAAAGCGTCACAGCACGTTTCTCCAGAACCTACACCGCACATCCACATTGCCTTCTCTCGATCCGTCTTATCATGATGCTAACCCCAGATCCGGAGGTATCAATGTCACACCGAACATGTACCAACACCTTTATCTCGTTAAGAAACCAATTTTTTTACGTGTTGGGCGCCCTTATTGTACATGCTTGACCATTATCACGAAATTTTCATTGCACACGTCGAGAAAATGGTAGATCGCGTGAATGAATGTCGACGAGTAATCGTAGGTGCCCAGGCAAACAACACTCGAGATAAAGATTTATCTGAAGGGGTATCTCGTTTTTTATCGTGTGCCATGCCAGGTTTAATTGATTCTGGTTACGTCTTCGTTATGATTCAGTAAAGACGTCGTGTCGGTAAGGCGGCGTTTTTTTTCGCTCCAGTAACGAGATTTCTTTGTTGCAACAAGTTTTAGCTCGATAAATCATATGTAAACGGGGTAAATTACGAATTTTTTGGGTGAATTATTAAAAAAAAAATTGAGCTAGATAATCAAGACACAAACGCTAGCTGCTTTCCGACGAGTCGAAAAAGTCCAATTCAAAAATGTTAAACGACCAAAAGACATATCTAATACGAACACAATTTTGAGTCAATTATTCGTTCGAGTATTTGAACGAATACGATTCCATACCAACGAATCATTCGTTCACTGATCTGTGATCACTTTGAGATAACCAGAAAAATCAGGAAATTAAGATCATGGCTAGTTCAAAATTGATCATTCATAATGATTCATTCGTTCATGCATGAATTGCCTGGAAAAATTGAACGACTCTCGAACGAAGGATTTAACAAATTTTATTCTAGAAATTTTTTTATAAAAAAAGTTCACTTTAATAAATTATGAACGAATTGAACATATTTCGAACGAATTCTCCCTCTTCTCTCTCATCATGTTGAATGAATCATTCACGAACGACAAGTCAATGAACTCCACAATATAGTTTTCATTTTCAAGGTTGAAAGAAGAAAATCTGTAGCAATGAGTTTAAAATAGAATTGAACTACTACGACATGAAATGATTCGAATGTTCACGAACGATTTGGGTGAAAATGATTCTGCATTAAAGTTTGATTCTTTTAACCAAGGAGCAAATCACTTGAAGAAATGAAGTCGTTCACTAATGATATTGAAAAACAATTCTTTCGTTCGCGAATGATTCATTCAAAAAGTGATTCGACAATTTCCATTCAGCCAAGTGCTCGTCAAAACTTGACTGGCTGATTCAAATAATAGATCGGTCGTTCGCGAATGATTTTTTTGAAAAATGATTCTTCGTTCAAAAAAATTCAATGATTTGCGATTGCGAATAATTTCACCGAAAAAATGAATCAGCCGTTTGCGAATGATTCGTTTGAAAAATATTATTTTATTGATGAATGATTTGTTTTGAAAAATAACTCGAAAGGATTCATTCATTAGCAATTTTTGAGTCATGAATTTTTAGTTGTTCGCAAATGTTTTGTTCGAAAGATGATTTTTCATTCGCGAATGACTCCTTCCGGACAATTTGTTTGATAAATCACTCAATAAGGTGAATAATAATTTCGTCATAAATTTTCTTTAAAAAAATTGGAGTCGTTCGCGAATGATTCGTTCGGACAATGATTCCTTTGTTCGCGAACGAGTCGTTCAAAAATCAATCAGACGTGATTCATTCATTTATTGGCAGTTTTTACAAAAAACATTACAGTCGTTCACGAGTGATTTTGTCAAAACAGATTCCCTCACCTGCACACGATTCATTTAAAAAATAATTATGTTATTTTCAAAGGCCAAGCCTTCTGCTCAGTTGGGACACTCTTTACAATAAAAAATCTAAACACAATCATTACTCGAGTCACAAAAAACTACCCACTTCTTATTAATAAAGTCACGATTACTAAATATTTTACGACCGCACTAACTAGAATAAAAATTTCATCGTCGACCTCAACTTACAACCAATTAAGACATAACATACCCGAACCCGAACCTATATAAGGCGATTTTCATACCCCTTTTGGAAATCGCTCCTTCTATCTCTCGAGCTGATTCCGGACTCATTTAACGACTTCCACACAGGAATGAATTTTTACGATGCACCTTTTATACTTGCGAGTAATGAAGCAGTATCCTCAGCAGGTGAACAGTTTAAAAATATCCATAGCCGGTGCGTCGATGTCGATAATTTATCCGATGAATTTCTCCATTCGTCGCGTATAATACAGCACTACAGAAGGAGAAACCTCCCAATAAAAATAGCCTCTCGTATAGTAGTCAACTCAAGCAAATAACTAGTTTCCTGTAGGCTACTCGCAGCCTCAGCATCGTTAGATCCATTCTTATTGTCTATTGTTTATCGTGTCTGGGCGCTTTGGTCCATCTGCAGCGTACACGAGTGAAAGAAGTCCCCTATGTATAGCCATCCATGTCGCAGTCCATTTTCAGCTTCTTCTTTTATTACAATAATGCTGACCGTGTATAGGTACGTTTAATCGGTAGGGTGTTTGATATAATATCAGGTACACAGCTTTATTGTTAGAACCGGGGGTGTTTAAATTTACATTTTTATCAAACGACGATACTGCTGCGGCGACAGAAGCATAATAACTTTGGTGTGGAATATCAGTAGCAGTAGCATTTGTGGCGAACCTGTTTTAATAATTTCAACCCGGCCGGTAATTGGAACGAATTTTGTGGAGGAAGGTAGTAGGTACGAGCTAAAGAAAGATAAACCAGCTATATATTTTTTGTTCAGAATCGCCATATCGTGGACCAGTGTATGCGGCTTAATCCGACCTATGCTTAGGACCAAACGATAACACTCGTAAAGCCTAAAAATTCATCCCGATTAAACAAAACAAAAACACCAGCAACAATCCGAGTATGGTACACAGCAAAAAAAAGTTTACACTGTTTTAATAATTCCGGTGTTAAAAAACACACCTAAAAAAAAGTTGCGTATAACGTTGAAAATGTCACCGTTCGTATTCATAATTCATTAGATTTTTTTCCAACGGTATTCCAAGCCCTTTCGGAAAACCCAGTGCAGCTGCTAAGCCCGATTAAACCCGAACTAAAGTCCAATTTATCAATAATTAAGTGGCAACCGGAGAGACAAAACGGTTGCGCTTTTTCGGTTTCGCTTTCCGCCTTTTTTTCCTACACTCTTCCACACTAAATCGCGAATTTCTAATCACGTGTTCAATTTATTAACCTTTCGCGAATAGCTCGGCATAGGCACACATCTTCGACCGCATTAGCTATCCGTTTTCCTCCCTTCTTCACTCCGCCATCGGTTTTCTTTACCTTTATTTACCATTCTAACGCTATTGACAGCTCAACAAGTTGCGTTAGTACTTTGACCCGTCAAGTTATACCAGCTTCGTATACAGAGGATCGCGCCAAGCCGAAGAGCGAGAAGGGGCCACGAAGACGATTTTGACCTTAAACAGAACAACTTCTTATATACGCCCACTTAAGAGTGCCTACAGTAGAGCCGGGACAACCCGTTTATCGGGAGCTCTAATTCGCAGTTATTGCGCCGTGTTTCTAGGTAATTTTAATATTACATCTAAGCTCTCCTTTCGTATCTCTTGCTACGCACACACACGCTCGAGCCTTTAAACCTAACTCAAACATACACACCATTACACCCAAGCTAAAAAAAGAAACCAGTTTTCCAGTCGGAAGATGTTGATTGGAGCTTATAGTGTGGTTTTTATGCATATATTCTTATATTCTTCGCCCTAGTCCCCCCTCGATGGCGTTCGCCCCATCGACACGTATCTTTTTATTTTACAGAATCCTGTTTTTCAAGAATAGAGACAGACTGGTGCGAGCGAGACAGAGATGTACTCGTAGCCACAGAGTAAAATATCTTACGGCCATTCTACTTTTATGTTTTAAGTGACTTCTGCATAAGGGGTTTTTAAAATGCGATCACGTCTTGGAAAAACTTTTAACGACAATGCCGCTTCTTTCTTCTCCGTTCACGTTATAAGATGAAACGTTAGGGAATTCGATATCATTAAATCGAACAAATTCGAAGAAGGGAAAAAAACAAGTTAGCGGTACGATTGAGCCGCTACGAAACGATCCCCTCTTATCCGAAGCCTGCTACTAGGTGCATGAGCGAAATGAGAAACAGATAAAAATTTCCCATCTTCGATTCCCTCCCTCCCCACCCCCAATCCAAAAAAAACACCATGTTCGCGCGTCTTTTCAAAGTGCAAAAATCCACACGTTCGTTTCTCGACGATATGGCCGCTTCAATTTTCTGTCTCGCTGGGACACGCAGACCTAAAGAGATTTTTAAAAAGGTTTTTTTCCAATATTCGAAATTTTTTATTGACGAGAAAAATTTACATGATACGTGATATCGCCGTGTCTTCCAATATAGCCGATATACGCCCGACAATTTGCATTTTTTCTTATGAAGGTTTCTCTTTCTCTCGTTTTTTTTCTTTTTTTTTTCATTCTTCACTTTTTTTTTGCGTCTTGTTCTTCGTTTTTTTTTCACTCGGTATTCTTTTTATCTTCGACGTTGTTTGCTGGCTTCTTTCGGGTTGAAAATTTAATGAAAGAGATTATACTATGGTGATTTAAATTTTGGCGGGTTTACGACGAGAAAATAAAGGTCGAATAAAAGTAAAAGCGTACCAAAGTACGAATTATGGATATTCGATAGGCAACCTTGTTCCACATCTTTCCACGTACCAGCTTTGAAAATTATTCGAGTATTTTAAATATTTTTAGTTAGTCTTGACTCGACTTCTATTGCATTTTTTCAAGATAAATCTCAAAATTACATTGAGCAAAAAAAAAGTACAAAATCAAGAGAGAAGGGAGATCAAACTGAGGTATCTTATTTCGCCAAAATAAATATGAATAAAAAGGGTGAGAACATAAAATCGAATCAAAAAATTGAATTTTTAAATCGAAGATTTTCCACCTCCCTTCCCCTCACCATCATTAAGGGATCTAAGTGACCCCCCCCCCCCCAGAATA
>FIZU01005183.1:0-18900 GCA_900064475.1 Pseudococcus longispinus
ATAAAATATTTCTATTCTAAGCAATTCGACTCTTTCTCCTTTAATACGACATTCGTACCATATTTTCAATGTTTTCCAATCAAACCGTCCGAAGGACGGGTACCCGGCTAGTTGGATGATATTTTGGAAAAAATCAAAATCTACCACCAGTTACCAACACCAATTCTCCATCACCAATTGTTGCTTTATGCTTGACAACACGCGATACCTTTCTCGCAACAACGCAATATACCATACATTAGGGTACCGCGCTGGCAATTTGATTAAAGCTCAGAAATTAGTCATGGCTTTAAGTCGAAACCCCTATACTCTGCAGAAATTCCAAGTCTGGCGATAAAATTAGTGAAATTTGGACTCGGCCGAGGCGACACGACTTGGCCAATATGCTCTCCCTATTTGTATAATAATTACGTTAAAATTTGCGCGCGTATCGAACCATGTATTTACATTATTAGAGGATGCATCGATTAGCTCGGTACACAGCATCGTTGTTCGGTATTCGTAAACGAGAATTTACCATTATTTCGTGCATACCACAATTTAACAGTGAATTATTTACACGCCGTTCTAATCCGAGTAAAATGGGCGAATGTGCTATGTATGTTTTAATACGATAAATTACACGCCTTATTTGAGTCGAAGCTTCACTTCCTTTCTGCCATAATGATTTCGTAATTTTTTCAAAATGAGAATATGATGGTATGTAGTTGGATGGTCAATTGGGTACATTCACCCGAGCCCGTTGATTTTCCCGCTGGGAACATTCAGGTTCGGGCAAATGTACCCAAGTAGCGATGACGATCATCGATCGAAACAAAAGCTCATTCTGGCTCGATCTTCCAAAATTCTGGCCCTCTAAATCGGCAATCTCAACAATCTCTTGATACTACAACGTGTTCATAAAAAATCACATGATTCGAAGAATAGACTAAGATGTGAAAAATATGGCCAGACGTTCACCACCCGAAATCCTGCAGCTCATAGAAAGTAAGCATGATCTCAGATTTAAAAAAAAAAAAAAAACGAAAACGAGTCGTGGTGAAGTATTCGAATTTGGAAATTATTTACTGCACACGTGTGCATATTCGAGAAATCGACTAATTTCCTGCATTATCAATATCCGGAAATCATACCTACGTTGCGATATCTTGGAACAGGCAGTTTTGATACCCTTCGAATCCAAACCCCTTAATAAGAGAATTTACAAATGTTGAATGAAACCGTACCAAGTATTCAAGTCCATTCGGCCGTTGGACCGTTAAATTTGAATATTTAATAAAAACCACGATAGAATTCACCGAACGAGCATTTTGCAACCGAACATAAGGTTTGTTTCGTGTACGTGATGGATAAAAAATTGAAAATCACCGAGCTCAACTCTCAATACAGCTGTACAAACAACCACCTTAATGTTGAAATAACCTCTCGTCAGATTGGGGATGGAATGAAATTACAAAAAAAAGAACGTGGAAAAGAATAAAAAAAATGGCCTCGAACGTCGCACGTTCTTGAAACGATAGGCAAGTTTTCCAGCTCGATTCGTTTCCGAGAAAACCCCCAAAAATAAATGAAATCTCGAATCAATCAGATTTCAATGTTTTACGCGTGCAAGCTTCGACGATAAGGGTAATTCATACCATGTCGACGCGAATTCCACTTTATGAATATTGATATATTTTTATTATTATTTACACCTCCTCCCACATCTCTCAGAACCGTTCCGTGTTTTCGTTTATCGTTTTCATAACGTGGTTTGGGCTCCAAATAAAGACGTAGTTTAAGCTAACGATACATGCGTATTATACACGTGTTTATACGATGACATCGTATACTCATAAAGCTGTGGTGGTGGTACGACTATGTATACATATAAAAACGATACGATATAACGAGCTCGTTTTCACAGGGGGCGATCGCTTTTTGATGGAATATTATCGATAATTTGGGAGAGGTTATCCGCGTCTATGTTGTGTATATAGCAACACCGCGTTTACACATTGAAGATTAAAGTTTACACAATATACTCGTTAAGTCGAATATAAAGTTAAAATGTATTCAAAACATGATGCGACGACGCCGAGGGAGCAGCAAGCGATACGTAATCGTGTATAGTAGATAGAGAGGCTAGAAAAAAAGAGCTTTATTGACAAGGAATGCCTCAAGGGAGGTGGAAATTCCTCCGCACGATAAAGCGAGAGTAATATTGGGTATTTTTTGGAGACTACGTACCCGAGGGTGTATCGCGAAGGAGTCGAAAACATATGAAGATAAAATAGCTCCCTCATCCTTTATTCCATAATTACTGGCGACGATTCAGGTATACTTTCATATAGAATTAATTCAAACAGGCACATACTCGTCCTCCAACTCTCCGGATGAATTATTGCAATGTGATCAAGTCTTTCGAATATTTGCATCAAAATTTGGAAAATTATTTGTGATATTGAGAGACACTCTAGTGACAACATTCTATAATTCCATCGACTAAAATTTTTTCTTCATTTTGTACAGGGTGTTCTGGGAGCAGTGCATCGCCTTCAAATCAGAGTTGCAGCTTCCCAAACTGTAGAGGTGCATGCTTGTTTGCCGACCCCAGGATTTGAAGGGGCATATATATACACTAGTCTTGGTAGATGTCTCAAAACTGAACTGCACTCATAATATAGATGAGGCAAATTTTTTGCCCAACTCTAAAATTGAAGGAGTTACAACGATTTGAAAATTTGTAGGCTTCATAACTCCTTCAATTTTCAAGTCATGCAAAATTTTGTAAGAGTCGTCTTTTGTTGAGCTTTTTGAGTTCTACAAAAAGAGCTAATAATTTTTAGTATAACTCTAGAATTGAAGGAGCTACAACCATTAAAAAGATAAAAAATGACATTTTCACAAGATTCAATCATTTCTTTCAAATTTTTTTTCAAAATGGTTTCTCATGTTTTCGATCTTGAAAAACTCAACAAAAACTGACTTATAAAATTTTGCAAAGCTTGAAAATTAAAGGCGTAATGAGGTCTACAAATTTTCAAATCATTGTAGCTCCTTCAATTTCAGAATTAGGAAAAACATAGATATAACTCATTTTGTAGAGCTTGAAAAATTCTACAAGAAAGTTTCAAAAAAAATTTGCCCATCTATATTATCAGCGGAGTTACGACGTTTTGAAACATATACCAGGACTAATGCATGCATTTGCCCCTTCAAATCCCGGGGTCAACTAACAAACATGCACTTATGCAGTTTGGATACCTGCATCTCTAGTTTGAAGGCGACGCGCTGGAAAACAAACACTCTGTATGTTCAAGATCTAGTGAAATCACATTATTAATCATATTTTTAGCGAATTTGACTGTTACAATATGATTGCTGGATTCTGCGCCAGGAGCAGGGTTTCGCTTTAATGATGCCAGCAAAAAGTACTTTGTCGGAGTAAATTATGGTAAACCTGCTAGCTCGGTTGAAAAATTACACTCAGCCAGGTTTCAAAGGGTGGGCTAGCGTAACAGGAGTGTTATAGAATTGAATACAAGGCCCCGAAATGTATGAAGGGGTAAGGTGGCCGAAATGAGAATGGTGGACGATACTATTTTGTGTGGTTTTTAGTTAATAACACTATGGCAATTTGAAAATGGCTCTCGTTAATAACTGTATAGCGGTTGCAAAGTGGCTCTCATTAATTACAGCAGCCGGTTATTACGAGTCCATCTAACGCGTCTCGTCGAAATGGTGGAAATAATATGCACGATGAGAGCGGGGACGCGGGTACCCGACGGTCTCCTATACGACGTTTTAATCTACCGACCAGCACGATGTCAACCAACCATTCAACGATTCATAAATAACGTATTTTGTTCAACTCGCAAGGTACGAGCAGTAATAACCGTTACGTAACGGTGTGTTGTAAAACGCCAATTTACATTCGCCTTCGTACTCGAAAATTCCATCCTTGTTTGCGGTATCATTGTGTATTATCATTGCATTGCGTTATGGATATGTGCTTAGTGCAAGGGTGGATTTTACAATAGGCAAAATCGTGATAAAAAGAGTTCGGTTTCTTATGCATTTGATGATGAGAGGAACTTTCTGATATATGATTTTGGTTTATGTTCGATTTTGTGGTGTTCTGTAGGATTGAGCAGATCAAATTGGTTGGTTTCTAATTGTTCTGTCAAATATAATTTGGGGGGAGTTTTCCCAACATATTTAAACAGGACTCTGAGCCATATTTCTACTTTGTACTCGAATATAACTAACGAAATAATGAATAAAACTGAAAAGTTTGGTCAATGAGTGGGGTAGAAGAAAGTCCTAACTGTCACATTGGGCAAAAAAATTGCGATGGAGTGAATTCCAAAGAATAAAACTGCAGAATTCCTTGCACATACGTTGATTCTTATTCGAATGGTGATTTCTTCATCGAAATATACGTCTTCGGTCATCACAGTAATTAACAACTTTCATTACTACGTTGTATGTGGCAAATACCAATAATGCTTCGGATTCGAAACTGTCATCTTGCTTGGTATCTCTGATACGTTGACGGTTTGGATTTAGTAGACGAATGAATAGGGTGATGGAGAAAGGAAAGGCAACAAGGCCCGAGATTATACAAGCGATGGTGTGGTGGCGGTATAGAGTAAAAGTTACGAAATGAAAAAAGTTACTGCTAATAATCTTCTTGTGGCGGAAAGTTGTCGGCGCGAGTAACTTTATACAAGATTATGCGCTTTATAAAGGATATTAAATTTTCACATTGCATTAGTCGATGGATGAGATTTAATGAAAAATCACTTTTTCATCTACGCGACAATATTTTGAAAAATTCTAGAAATCATCTCAATTCTGACTCGAGACCGATCAACTCAATTTTTTTGCAGCCTCGAAAACGAAACTAAATTACACCATCGTTTATATTATAAATTCGAGTATAAATAAAAAATTGGTAAAATCTTTCTGTCAGGTGCTGCGTATCATGCGTGTGGTTGCGTGAGTAGGCGGATGAGAAGACGAGAGAGCACGTGTTCTAAAAATTTCGTCGTCGACGTTCACCACTTTTAAAAGCATTTAGCTGTTTGCAGGCGATGTCGAGCTTGATAATGAGATTCTAAGCGAACGAGTGCCGAATATAAGCGAAGCCCTGTTAACCACCGAACCTAATTTTGTCGTACGAAGTACCAACGTCGTCGTTGTTGCGGAAACGCTTTGTACCACGAGTGTTTCTCGATTTTGGGAAAGATTTCGTCGTACGAAAGGCGTCGAGTGCCTAGCACAGATTCTATCCAGGTGTTCCCACGCTATATTGGGACTTTCGAAGGTCTAAAGAGCTCCTTTTGACCAATTGCGGCATCAATCTGCGGATTAATGAGATCCATGGGCAAGCACAGTACGCAAAATCACTCACATCTAAAGTTGTACTATATTCGACGACAGGACAAGTCTAGCACCAAAATGCTAAAGCTGATAGTTCAAAGTAATAAAAAAAAGTTGACTTGGAGAGTATCTTCCTACAGAGAATACTACATCGAGAAATCGAATTAAAAGCAAATATCGGCCTCGATTGGACAACAGCATGGGTATCACATCAGCGAGCAAAAAAAACTACATCGAGCCCTCCTGCTCCTTCCATCGTTAGAAAAAGTAACAAAAAAGGAAATAATTTCGACTTGGTTTCCAACATTTGTACCGTGTACATCTCGCGGATGCTTTCCGAAGCGTGAAATCAATTCAACGAGTCTCTGTGCTCTCGCTCTCTCTATCGTCGAATAAATCGAACGTATTGGCGAATTTTTTCCCCATTTCTTTTACGCCATATAACCATCGTTCTCGGATGGTTCGGTTGGAAAATTTCGTATAAATTTTTTGCCGGCTGCTCGAAAAGGATAGATTCTCGTCTGGTATGCGGCGTACGAACTCCAACGAGCGAAAAAATATTTACTATACAAAATCGTCGGTAATGGGCTTATTTTTACGCGTTTTAATAACATTATTTTGATAAATGTAAAACTCCAGATGTGCGTGTGCTGTATGGTTTTTTTTCCCTATACCGTTTTAGTGGAAGCTCGTGTGAAAAAATACGAGGATTTAGCGCCTATCTCCCTGCCCAAAGAGAGCAAAATGTACGTGTTAATGCGAGTTCGTCGATGCCCTTTTTGCTACGTACGTACGAGTACGTATGCATTCGTTGAAAGCTTTTTTTTTTAGGTGATTTAGCCCGATCGGATTCGTATATTTAAAGTATGAGGAGAAAACGTGAATCGAATGATGGGTTTTTGTATTTATGCTTTTATTTCATTGAAATACCTATGCTGCTTTTTAATCTGAAATTATAATACATCCTATTTCTTGATTTCTATTTCTATTTCATTATTCCTTAGGTAGAGAAAAGGGTGCTAGATTATTTAAGGAACTTCAAAGATGAGAACTAAGCTCTCTTGAAAGACATAGCCTTGCTTTCCTATGCAAACTTCCGCATGCTCCCTCAGGGATTGGGCCAAAAACTAAAAAAGGACAGTGTTCGTATACTGGCTGCAAGAGGCCAACGAAATGTTTATGATGTTAGTAGTCATAGCAGCGCCATGTAACTGGAAATTCGATTGATGGCGGAGAGCTCAAGAATTTTATTTCAAAATGCATTGATTTATTAACATCGTGTGGTCTCACTGTGAAATCGCTTTCTTCGGATATGGGGTTCACCAACCGGCCACTTTGGACGGCTTTAGGGTGTAAAGCCGATAAATATGGGCAACGAAAGAAATTCATTCAATCATCGATGGTCAGATATATTCATCACACTTGATGTGTGCCACATGCTAAAAAATCTGAAGAATGCAATGTTGAACCTAAAGGTGAAGATCATCTTACTGGAGGAGTTTGTAGAAATTAATAAATTACCATCGAACCTAGTTTCTGTTGGGTGGGTCAAACAATTCTGGGACTTGGAAATTTTAAGTAAAAGAGAGATGAACTCTACCTGAAACTCGTATTCGTGAACATAAAAATGACCAAAAGAACGCGAAATGTTAGCCCGTGATGATGGAAAATTCGGACGACAAGACTAGTGAGGGCGAGGACAATTCTGGCATCATACGTTATGGAAAAAAACCATTCCTTCGATTTTGAAAGTGCGATGATGTCAAAGAAATTGCACGACTTAACGAAAAAGGAAGTTCACCGAGTCATTTCTTATCTTCCGTCATCGTCATAATACCGTTAATAGTAGAGCTGATACGAGTGGAATTGAGGGGTATAAGTGTTTGGTACGAATGTGATTATGTTTATCTACGCAGTATACCATATCAAAATTCTTTCCACCGAATGCACAAGGGCGCCGTCACATTAGTTATGTCCTAGACGACACATTAAATTCTTTGAGAGAAGTGATAGGGCCGATATATTCATCACACCTGATGTGTGCCACATGCTAAAAAATCTGAAGAATGCAATGTTGGACCTAAAGGTGAAGATCATCTTACTGGAGGAGTTTGTAGAAATTAATAAATTACCATCGAACCTAGTTTCTGTTGGGTGGGTCAAACAATTCTGGGACTTGGAAATTTTAAGTAAAAGAGAGATGAACTCTACCTGAAACTCGTATTCGTGAACATAAAAATGACCAAAAGAACGCGAAATGTTAGCCCTTGATGATGGAAAATTCGGACGACAAGACTAGTGAGGGCGAGGACAATTCTGGCATCACACGTTATGGAAAAAAACCATTCCTTCGATTTTGAAAATGCGACGCAGTATACCATATCAAAATTCTTTCCACCGAATGCACAAGGGCGCCGTCACATTAGTTATGTCCTAGACGACACATTAAATTCTTTGAGAGAAGTGATAGGGCTACAGATCCAATTGAACGTGCAAACTCTAGGTGCTAATACCACTACGGCCTCTACTCAAGTAAAAGTAGCTCTTCTCAATCATCATGATAACCTTAAGGTTATTACCTTGCACATCACTTCGAAGTTAGTAGAGAATATGAGGCTGATTCCTGCTGCTATAGTTGCTCAGCGGCTTCTCGAACATTTACCAACAATATAAGATATGCTGAACCCGATTTGCTCTCCGAACATGCTGGTACCATGAAGTTCCTCATTGGGAGTGATTACTACTTATGGTTCATTACAGTTGAACGGGGTCGGCGAATTGGGAGTGATGCAGTTCGCCTGCCAATCTTTCCGGCTGGATTTCATGAGATATTTTACTTCTTTATCAATTTAGAAATAAAAAAGTTAAATTTTGGTAATTTTGAGGGTAAAAAGGGGGGTTTTGGTCAATTTCAAGTTTTTTTTTCAGAACAACAACCTATAAAAAAAACTTAAAAAGTGATTAACAACACCTCATGTCATTCTAGACTCATTTTCAGCTAGTTTGAAAAATGAAAATCTCCATCTGATGCAAACAGGGCCACCGACCCTTACCAGAAAAAATATGCAAGATATTTTATTGGATGTACTGAAAAAATACCGCATCAATTTAGATCAACTGAACGGATTCAAGACCTAGAAATCCAGCAGGTGATGATCGCTGGGTTGAAATGGAAGAGTCGCGTTGTGATCATCGAACCTTTGCTCAAGAATTTTATGGGAAAGTGGATTGGGTCATGCTGCAGATCCGTTTTGGTTCCGATTGAGAATGTATACGAAAAGGTGAGGTGGACGTTCGAAATGGAGGATTTCCTGGAGCATTTAATTGAAGGCATCAAAATTGAGACAAACGTAAACTTTTAGAAAGTAGTAGGTACTAGCAATTCCTGTCGATGTTGATTCTTAAGGGAAGAGAAGATCCTCAATCCCAAGCGAGTAGGGTGAGTATATTGAACAGTAAAGATATAGATTAGGTTTAATTTCTAATCGTTTCTCTACTGGGTATGATAGCTTGCTCTCAAAATCTCTGATATTGAAAACAGTTCCAATGTTTCTATTGACTTTTTCTCATGTTACGGATTTTTCAGGAAATATTGTAAAAATTGATTGAAATGGGAAAAAATCATCCTAAACTTTAGCACACTTCAAACAACATTCACTAGATACTTGAAGAAAAACAAAATTTCAAATATCTACGTTGTTCAGCTTGCTGTACCGCAAACAAATACCATAGGTACCTTCGAGAAAAAGGGTCATAAAGGCGGTTTCAACAACAATTTCAAACCTCTGGCAGAGTGTTGAAAGCATTCCATCCGATATACTACGAAACTGATTTCCTCGTATAAACGAAACCGCTGCTGGTTTAATAACGATATCATCAAAGCGGAATATTAGCTCGGTATACCTAAGTACACAGAAGACGACAGACTTTCTACGTGGTATCATAGGGTAATGATACTTTTTTACCTTTGTGTAAGGTTGCGGCAGAAATGACGCACATCAAAGCGATGCAGCAACAAATTCATGATATCATTACAGAAACTTATGAAAGAATGTATTTATACAGTGATTATGCGATAAAATTTTCAGCACTGAAAAATTCCCTAACATAAACAGCGACTTGTACGAATTTCTTGAAAATTTTCAAATATGTTCAAATGCTAATGATTGGAAAGACAAATATCGAGCAAAGGTGTTCCCTATGTACTCAACTGACTTAGCATTAGAAGT
Source organism: Pseudococcus longispinus (assembly GCA_900064475.1). Lineage (NCBI taxonomy): Eukaryota > Metazoa > Arthropoda > Insecta > Hemiptera > Pseudococcidae > Pseudococcus > Pseudococcus longispinus. The sequence continues at coordinate 9,597 of FIZU01005183.1, forward strand.
CTATAGAACCATACTCACTAAACCAAAAACAAACTCTCCATTTAACTTTGGAGCATTGGTAGCATTCCATGTACTAAGAGCAGCGGTTCTTTCGGCACATAAACAACCGATGGAAGAGATAGAATCATCCGGTCTCTACTGGGGATTGTTGGTCGAGTTCTTCGAAAGGAGGGCATTTTCCTGTCTTCCTGAGACTACTCTTATCAAAAAATGCCAAAGACACGAAGATAAATGTTTCGAGATCGAATGTAAATACTCGTAATCGTCGAAATTCAAGGATCTTTTGACAATTTGATGCAAAAAAATCCTCGTCATTGATAGAAACCACGAACAGTAGACAAAATTCATGAGAAGTTATGTCAAATGCATCACACTTGATGAAAATTTGCTCAAAAGTAAAGGTTAGATCAGATTTGAGTGACTGTAAGGCTTCTTTTCAAAAAAATAAACCCGATGATCGTGTCCTCGTTTTGGAAATTGGAAATAGGATGCAACCAATCGCAGCCTTTCTTAGCAGAAATGCTACCAATGAAAATGAGTTCAGAAAGTAGAAAAAAATATGATTCTTCCACAACCAGATGTTAAGAGCCCTAGAACTTATACAAGTGAAGACATACGCCATCTTTTATCCTGTACGCGCTGACGTCACCCGATGTTCTCCGTTTCAGTCTACCGACGGCACGACAACTGAATTCGGGAACGTCAGGCGACCTTGAAAAGGGATTATAAATTGACAAGCGTGACCAAGTTGGAACTGTGGTTTGATTTATTGAAATCTGAGTTGGCTGGAAACAATTTAGCAGATGTAATGACACTAGAGATGGAGTGCAACCTGGAGTGTTTGAACAAAGAAAACGTCTAGTGAGAGCTTCCTATATCCAGGACATCTAATGAATTCCAAATAACTGGACGTTACGTCTACAATACCATAAAACTTTCGCAAAGAGAATGTACTCGCTGGAGTAGCAAATACGCGTAAATACAGAAAATTTCTGTTTTAGATGCCACAAGTGCCATAAACAACTTAGCTCAAGACTGCCAAAGTCAACTACAAGATTATACGCGAGAAATGAACCTCTGGAATTAAGAGTATTATACTCATAGAATGATGATTTAACTTCACATAACTGATTATATCAATGCTTACGACGACAGCCGAGTTCGTGAGTGTTCCAGAATTCATACACAATACGAGGAGCAGATTAGCAAAACACATCGTGAAATGCGTATAAAACTTTACCACAACAACAACAACATTGTTTACGTAAGTTTATCAACAAACGTTCATTAAAGTCGCACGTGCCTATGGCCAGATTCTCTACATTTTCCAGCATACGGTTCGGCAGCATCGCGACGCTATCTTATCTAATAGCACTTACAGCATCGTTTTGAAATTTAATTAAATTATCTGCATAACCCGCTGCCTTTCCCATCACTTTAGTTCTCTAATTTTCGGTCGTTTATTGTGAGCTATACGATGCGAATTGTTCTTTCGCTCTTTTGCGATGCCATGCCGGAGCTTTATCGTTATACATGAAAGAATACGCAGATCAATGGGTAATTCGAAACGTCATTTTATCTTATTTTACTTTATTTTAGAGGAAAAAGAATAAAGCTTTTGTAAAGAACCACGATGCAAGAAAAAATTTAACTAATTTTGTGGGCATGATCGAGCAATCCAGAAACAATTTTTTTTTTAATTTGACAAAGAAAAGCAAGATCTGATTACGTTGATCAAAAGTGAATATTGTAAAGCAACTAATGTATTTAATGATGCTCCTGAAAACATTTGGGATAAACGAAATATAGAAAGCAAAAAGATGTCAAAGGCACGAAGAGAAATTTCGATTCAAAGTAAAATATAAAAAAACGTCGAAACCTAAGGATCTTTTCTGAATATGATCCTCAAAATTGATAGGAACCGCGATCAGTTCCACCCTAAGTCACGAGAAAGTACGGAATGCAGGCTGTAAAACGAATGTGGTATCTCATTTCTAGAAAAAATGACAATTTGTTTTTAAATTTATGGTTGCCCAAGCCAAGATAATCATCCACACACATGCAAAGGCCAATGCTGAACATTGACCGATCAAGTAAGTTACCCATGGATAAAGAATATATTGCTCGCAAGCGATAAAATTCCATTTCTTCAACTTTGAAAAAAGCTCGCATTAAGAATTTCTTTTCGAGCTCTTTACAACCCTATACAAATGTTCACATAAGAGGCAAAAAACCCTCTGGTTTTTTACATGCTTTTAAAATTAGAAAAAGTCCATATTCAAACAAACGTCACACATGAACGAGGAAAGCCTTCTATTATTAAAAAAAAAAAGTATATCCTATTATTTAACTGACGTTAAGTAGTAGGTTTGGTCGGGCGTAAACATACGAGCTTTTTAGCCTTTTTTTCCTCATGTTCTGATGTATTTTTTTCTTTGTTTCGTTTTGATATACAGAGTTGGAGAGGACAAGACGTCGACGCGAGGGGGTTGGGAGTATTTGGCGTGCAACGTTTACAAATCCACTTCTCTCAGAATTACGTTATGAATATCAAGCTTAGGATTTCTCGATTACAAATGTACGAAAAAAGAAATCGTCTCGATATTTTTTGGAAGGAGTTGAGAGAAGGAGTCGACTCTCTCAACTTGTAGTTTTCGAGTACAATATACTCGATTGCCAAATATGTGCCTTCGCGAAGATGCAGAGGTTGGCATTTTCTGAGGAGAGAGATCGAGCAAGAGACAGCAATAAAGATTTAAATGGATACTACGAATGGGACCCCAAAATTACTGTGAGATAATTCTGTTTCAAGTATTAGGTACTTAGAAACGTTAAAATTTGCGTTTCAAACTTATCCAGTGTAGAATGTCGTAGAATATATTTTATGTTACTCGAATACTTAGAAAGGGTCTCTAAAATAACCACATTTTTTACCGAATGCCTTCAATTTAAAATTCAAATTAATATTTTTTCGAAGCAAGAAACTTCCGCAGCAGATCCAAGTACTACCTATTTATTCGGTAAATTTCTTTTATCAACAATTCAATTCATTTATTGAATTAAATGGTTTAAATATATTTTTCAATTGCTTTAATTGGTTTATTTTATTCAATTTTTCGAAGTCGATTTATTTCAATTAACGGAAATATAGTGGTCGAAAACCGTCGTCGACGGTTAAGACACTGCCGCCGAGGTGCATCAGAGCCTTGAGTACATTCGAAAGAGAAGGAACACTTTGTCCACCTTTTCGAGAAGTATCGAAGAAATATATAGTTTTGGTATCGCATGTCGTGTTTGTGTCTTTCCTTTCTCGCTCTCGGCCATTCGAAGCCTCTACAATTGGCACCCGAACAGGGACTCGATAAATAACTGTGATCAAAAAACCGGTCTCTACTATCTCGACCCTTTTGGAAATACAGCAGATGACTCTTCTTCGTGCGCAAAAGGCACATTCATGGAAGAAAATAACTAAAATTTGAAAGAAGTTTGTAACTATGAATGCGAAAAGCACCACAAAAAATTACTAATTAAAAAAATTTCGGTGAACGAATACATAATTTCAAACGCTTTGGCAACACTCCAAATTTTCGATTATACAAATAAGAAAACACACCCCATCAATCATGACCGTAATAAATTCGGATCAATTAAACTAAAAATCCACTGCAATATGGAACTACAAGAGCTCCAAGAAACAAAATTTATAACAATCATCTCAACCCAGGTCCCCTGTGAGAAAAATTCAGCAAAAAAATTCACAATTCACAGGGTACTACCCACCCAATGGACGGCATTCGAAATCGAAAATACAATAAAACTCTAACCTGATTCTTTTGACTAGTGAGCCTGTTTATTTTGTGGTGTGCCTGGCACGATGGAGGTAATAATACTCGGACAAGTTGAAGAAGAAAATGAAAAAAATACAGCTGAACTCATTTCGCTTAGAGCGGATCAGACAGTTTTGGAAAATGACAAAGTAAGATCTATTGAGTATTCATTAAACCCGATAGCACAATTAACCTTCGTTTACACGATGATAGTTGGCGATAGTAGCTATTAAATCAAAACAGACTGGATGTGGCGCAGAAAGTGTTCGGATACCACAATTGGCGTGGTTTGAAGATACTAATCGATTATTTGGTTAGCATGTTGGTGAAGCTCTGAATCAATTCAACAGCATACCCGATTACGATGACACCAACGACGCAGTGAAACCAAATATCAGTAATTATGGGCTGATGGTGGTGCAGCAGGCCATAGTAGGTACAGGCATAACGATTCCGCTGCATTGTTGCCTGGATCAGTATCTACACTGGCGAGGGCGGCAGAGATTAGATAATATCGTAACATGACCATAGTTACTGGGTGATAGTTTTTTTTTGATCATTTTCCTATACTTTAAGTTGTATTTAGCAATGGACGAAGAAGAAGCAAGAGATTTGAAGGCGTTGGTAAGCGTGTGTATTTTTAATTACGGATTTGGAAGGAATCGAAAAGGTTATTAGGCGTTTTGCGCCGAATCCGAACTTATTCAGTCCTAGAAATACGCCGACTCCTCCCACGCTGAGTTCGGTGGAGCAGATGTAAGATAGAACTACTCCATCACCTCCGAGTTCGTACTTTGAAATTACTGATTAATGTTTGTTTAATTTTCTTGCATAATTTTCTGTTTTATTCGTTACGAAAGGGTTTTTTTCTCCGTTCGAAAAATGTAAATCTTCATGTTTGAAATCATCATTTTTCTTGTTAATTGTTCGATTTTTCGAAATTAATTCTGGTACTTTTTCTCCGATTTGTAACAATTTTCATAAGTAGTAATACCACCACCTCGCGTCAAGATTGCGTATCGTGGCCTAGGCAGGGGCAGGCTAAGCTTTATTTTTCTTGTGTTGCCGCAGACGAACGAGAAGGTGAACCTTCGTGCCCCACAAAGGCCCTATACCGCCTATTCAGATCATTGTTTTTTGTTCACTAGTACCGTGTTGTCGTGTGTTTCCTTGTTCACTCGCTCGCTAGCTCACTCCATCTCAATGATGTCGAGGAAGGCATAGATGAAGACCAGAAAGTTGGCGAGATAATAGATATTGTTGGCAATTACCTATACGTATATATTTTATCATTGTGTATGGCTGGGTGCGCGCGTTTAGCCCCCTAGGTCGCTCTGGAGGGGAGCTATGGTGCCTCAAACAGAGGCCAAACAGACTGGATGGATCATGCGACGATTGTTTGCGCTGTCGCGCAGAATGTTTTAGATTATTATTTCTCAGTGACCAACAATGTCTTTTTTGGAGCCTCTGGTTCTAACAATTTTTTAAGTAATTATTTTAATCAGACATAGGGGTTAGCGAATGCTGATCATGATGGTGTCCGACAAGTGTTTATGGAGTTACGTAGTAGTGTTGGCATTGAAGTCGCTTCCCTATCCAGTCATTTAGCAACGTCGTCAGCTCAAAATGGATCCATTCAAAGTTTTGTTAATAGATATAGGGCATGTTGCTCGTCAATTGGTTCACCATACGTTACTGATGTGGCACGCATCAGCAACAATATATTATATATTCCAATAAGTAAGTTCTTTACTATGCGTATGGGTATGGGTCGGCGGCCCCCCATATGTCCCCCATCAGATATAGCCCGTCAAGGGATTATTAACGATGCCCAATTGGGCAACGATGCGGTACAGTATGCCGAGGTTAATAATGATGGAGATTCTCTTTTATTCATCGGACACGCTGATATTCCAACAAATGTTGTGGTTCCTCCAAGGCTGCAACAGAGCCACTTCATTTATGATAGCGTTACGAGGACGAATTATGGGATGTATGAGCATAGTGATATTGGCATCGCCAATTTTCAACTAACCGTGAACGGGCAGTTGCAAAATTTACCCTCATCCGGCATCCTGGACTTGTCACGAGTCATGCAGACTACAAGTAAGGGTTCCTTGTCGGTGCTCAGATTTCATGGCCGATTTAAGAACCAGCTAGATGATTTATTATGGACGGGTAATTATGCGGAAGGCTCCTTTGACTCGTCTCGATATATTGAAGCTTTCCAGGCTCTGTTAGGTTTTGGGGATACCTATGATTTCGAAAATTCAATTATGGTGGTTTGGAATTGCCAGGTGCAAAATGATAAATCTCTAAATAACGCGGGTCATCAAACTATGACTGTCAATAGCGTTATGCAGATTTTTTCTGTTAATCGAATGGTTCAGTATGGTCATGATAACAATTATTCTGGGAATAAAGTAATGCAAGGGAAACGGGCTATATCTGACTATTTAGCAGTTATATTATATTCTTTGGCCCTTATCATGATGCTTTGCCGTTTCTATGTGATGTAAGTATCATAGCTTCGCACTGGTCTCCTTGAGTTTTAGATCCCCAAAACACCCCTAAACAAAAGCTGTCACGCGGGTTTCTAGGTGCAATTTGAGTTTCTGCGTCGACCTGAATAGTTGTTTTTTCGATTTGAGGCCCTTTTCCATTCCCCCGGAATGATTTCAAGTTGGCAAATCGGTGTTTTTAGGATCGCGAAATCGTTTTTATCGTTTAACGCCAAAACTAAGCTTTCTACCAAAAAAAGTACAATAACCAATATTGAAGAGCATCAAATTTACCACCTGATACACATTTTAAATTTTATGTGGACTCGATTTTACAAGAAAATGCATATTTGAGTTTTTCAACTTGAGATATCATTAATCCATTTTCTCGTAAAATGGGATGTTTATTTTTACACTGTGAAAATTATCTACCTCGAAGCAGACCTTCAGTGCGAAGATTTCAAAAACTTGGTTTTTGATCGTCTTCGCCCCACTCCACAGTACTTAAAAAGTAACTCACGAGCGAATTAGAATTCATCATCAATTTCACGACTGTTCACACTTCAGCTCCCTAGTTTCATGCCAAACTACTATTTCAACACCCTAATAATTCATTTCGCCGACGAGAATTACTTTCATCCCCCAGATGAGAAAAAAATGACGCAATTTTCAATTTAAAAACTACGCGAATATTTTCATCAGCTCGAGTTTTCAAACAATTTCAAACATCTCGGCGAGTCGTATTAAAATTCTCGTATACGCTGCGAAATCTCGACTGGTACATTCAACGCAGGGGATAATTGTAACGACATAAAAGGGACAACTTTTATCCGAGTAATAAAATGATGAAGAGGGACAAAAAAGCCGGCACTTTTTTTTTCCACCAGAAGCGAAAAAATGGCGAAAAAAACCGCTTGAAATTCATACGACCGATTCGCGACGACGACCCGAGACGTATTTCTCTTTTTATCGCCGCACCAGCCACTCCACGTCTCGCCATGCCGATGCCGGGTACATTCATCTCGTGCGGTAATTTACAAACATCAAAGCGAAAACGACGATGGGAATTTTATAATTATTTCATTGTCGCCGAAATGAGGAAATTTTTTCTAAAAGCTTCGCATACCCAAATCTACGAAACCTTGCCCCGTTTTCTTCGTCAGTTTACGATAATCGAGCCAAAATTTCAATCCCTAATGGGTATTAAAAAACGCATCTAACGCAAGAAGTCCGAATTTTTCGACAAACTCGACGCGGTTCAAACGAAATAAAAAATTCTCCACGCACATTACGCATATAAATATTTTACGACCAAGAATACACCGTAAAAACCAAAAAAAAAAAAAACTTGAAAAACAAAAAATTACCTCAAGTCGTTAATTCCCCTTTGAAAAATACTTCGATGGTAAAAAATTCTTCTCTTGCCGGGCTGGTGTCCCCTTGGCCAATAAATCGCGAATATTATACGACCTCACGCGAACTACAACTTTGCTATTTACCTAAGCAGCACTTAAAAAACACGGCGCGATCTTTACGTATTCGTATTTTCCCTCAACCCTTTACCAACGTACTACGTAACAATCGTCGCACCCGAGCCGCGCAATTACACACACTACGTACACCATAGACCGCAAACGTGGCCGATATCACGAGAAATGAAAAGTACCGACTAGCGAATGTTTTTCCTCCACGTTTTCCGACCATTTCCCTCGCTTCGCCGCTTCATCGACAACCAACCCTTCTTCTCGAACCCTCGGAAAACCCCCTTTTTCCGTATACCGTGCTTTAGCTCGAATTCCAGCAATCAGTGTTACCTTTTTGTACGTATGTGTATGCCTATACGTAGATATACGAAACACGCGACGACGACGAGTCGACGTTGCGTCGTCAACTCACCTGTCTTGTTTGTATCTTTTTTCTTGCTCGTATTCATTCCATCTTTTTTTCTTTTCAACGTTCATTTTTTCATGTTTTCTATTCTTTACTTTGGCTCTCTCGCTCTATCTTGTACACCGATAGATGGAATTTTGACGAGTGAATATGAGTAAAGAAATAAAATTACGTACACGTGTACGTCGCGTCGTTATTGTCGTACTACAATATTAATATGTACGTATTGTGTAGAAGAAAATACACGACTTGTGTAAATATTGCACAAGATATAAGTTTATGACGTTTGGTATTTACATTAACTCGCAGATCGTGACCCCCACCGTCTGCGAGTATTTTTTACAAAGTTGCGAATATATTTGTCGAGAATTTGATTATTTTATTTTATATTCTGCGTGCCACTAGAGAAAAGAAAAGTTGAAACCATTTCTGCTCCGTCTGCAATGATAAAACATACTACTCAGTGATTGACCAAAAAACATTGGACTTCCTGATGAAAGCAAATATGGAAATTGAAGCAGAAAAAACTCAGCACAAAGATCAATCCAAAAATTTTCTTGCGGCGCTGAGCAAACTGTAAGAGAGATTTAGATGTAACGACAGGAGCAATCGTATTAGATAACATGCAAAGACTCTGGTGTGATAAGGGGGCCAATTGACCTCTGGTCAAATTTCAAAACTTTTTTCAGGACTTTCGGTTTGTTAAGGTAAAAGATGATTTTAGAGCTTATGCGGAATATTTTACCCTTGCGTCGCTACACCCTCGAAATAGTCATTTCAAGTTAGAAAGATTTTTCCAACCCCTACAATGACCTTGAAATCGACTTTGAAAACTTCAAATTGCCACAGGGAGCACAATTTTGGGGTCGCAGCACATCTCCCTAGCTGCTGTTACGCACGAATCGATTTCTCTTTGATTAGTTTATAAAAATCATTTTTGGTCAAAATCATCGTTTTTTGTCATTTTTTATTTTCTAGTTCTGTCATTTTTGGTCAAAATCTCCGCTTTTCATCAGTTGTTTTTTTTTTCATCCAAATTATGAATTTTTGGTCACAAATGTCATTTCAAGGTAAAAATCGTGATTT
>FIZU01005188.1:0-11886 GCA_900064475.1 Pseudococcus longispinus
GGGTGGTGCCTGCCTTGGGGTGTGATTCGTGGGGTATCCGCTGGGGTTCCGGGGGCCCGACTTTCCGCCAGGCTTGCCCGATCCAGCAACCAATGTCAAAAACCAGTGTACCACCGCCCTCACTAAAGCAGAGGGGGCAGACGGTATCTGGGCCATTGCGTTACTGCAATAGGTCCCATCATTTTTACTCGTGCTTTCCCTCGAGCGGCGCTAAGGGGCTTGCCTCAAAGCAAACCTCGAGGGGGCATATGTGATGGGTACTTATGGCCCATTTACCTGGTGGCTACACTGAGCCCAATGGTAACGTGGTGGTGGTAGCTGATGCAACGTACGTGTACGTTGCACAGCGCCAAGGAAAATCAGTACGTTTGGAATCTCGTCTGAGTACGTCCCCGTACTCCCTGTTTCAAAGTGGCTCGGTTTTAAATTGTACATGTAAACTGTGTTAATGTGTTTTTTCGCTAAATAAATCTCTCGCGAACTTGATCTATTTCATTGTTTTAATATGCAGGAGTGAGTCGTCCGCGTGTGAAACGTAATCGGTTTTGTTTGTCTGCAGCAGGCAATTCGCGTTACAAGTTCGCGCCTGGTCGTACCATCTCAAATATTCCTGAAAATGGAAGTAAAGATGAAAAATCATCGTAAATAGGAGTTTTAGGTAAAAACATAATTGTTGAGACTATTTCATTTGTAAAAAATTGAAAACAATTTTTTAGATGTTTTTTAAAAAACATGAATAATGTCGAAAATTGTCATTTTTTCAATTCCCCCTAAAAACAGGGGTAAAAGTGAAAAATGAATGAAAATGGTCTTGTTGGGTAAGATTGCCTACGTCGTTGTGACCATTTAGCTCAAAATTTTAAGAAATCAAAAAATTGTATTTTTAATGTTTTTTTTAATGGGGGCCCAAAATAAGGACCACCCTAGGGTGGCCCATTCAAAAGGTCGATGGTTTTGAAAATGAAAAAAAAAGATCAACTACAAAAATCTCGAAAACTAAGCTCTATAGAAAAAAAACTCATGATTTGTAGGAGAAAAGAATTTCATGCCGACGAAAAAATCCATGTTTATAGGTAACATACAAAGTCGATAATTTAGAAAATGAAGAAATATTTGACTGGAAAAATCTCAAAAACTAAGCCTTTAAAAAAATAATAGCTCAAGGGAGCAAGAAAATTTCAAGTTCTATAATTTTTATCCTTCACTTTTTTTTTGTAGCACCCTTAGTTTGGCCAGAACTTTCATGTTTAGGTATGGAAAATTTACTGAGTCGATGCAATTTTTTTCCAATTTCAAAACCATCGACTCTGTATGTTTCCTATAAACATACGGATTTTCTGACCAAACTAAGGGTGCTGCGAAAAAAATGCAAGGGATGAAAATTGTAGAACTTGAAATTTTCTTTCTCCCACGTGCTTTTAGTTTTTTTTTCTAGATGCATTGTTTTCGAGATTTTTGCAGTCAATTTTTTTCTTCTTTTTTAAAACCATCGACCTTCTTCTAAGTGGACCACCTTGTATAAAGAACTAAAACCTCGAAACATTTTTTCAAAATTTACATTGTCTTGAAATTTCAAATTTGACTTTTTATTAGAATGGCATGTACCAATTGAAAATAAAATTTTGTCAACTTGTCATTTTCAATAATCAGTCACTAGAAAATATTCAAATTTATTGACCTTTATAGTTAAATCCATCACGAAATTCTGTTACGAATTCGTGTTACCCACATGACTTTTTAAGACTTGAAAAAAAATAATAAAAAAATAACTTTTTAAACTAGGAAAAAATGAAACAACTTTTTGCATTTGGGAAAAAATCTCAAAAATTCTAATTTTTTGCACTTGAAATATGACTTTTTGAAGTTTAAAAGTTGAAAGCTTTTGACTTTTTGGACTCAAAAAAAAAAATGTCAGAGATGAGAATCTTTAAAAATTGAATTTCAAAAAGTCAGAATGTCTAAAATAATTTAGAACTTGTCCAATAAATTTTTTAAATTTTTTTAAATTTTTATTTCAAATTGTCTCACCTTAACACCCAGGTGAAGATGCATAATTTTTTTAATACCTTTCTTAATACCCTAGTATTTTAATGAATCATGTGTTTTTTTGTAAATCATAATGAATTATGTACCTATTTTTAATAGAAGGGTTAATCGTGAAAATGTATTTCCCCCTCAAAAATTATAGGTAATGCATGGATAATACATGAAAGTAAAATTATTATACACCTAAATATTCTATCACCAAAAATGTGGCCAAAAATTTATCAAAATCACAAGAGAATTTTTTGAAAAAATTGTCCACATGTTCATATATTTTTCGAGAAAAATTTCAAGCTGCGCTAGCTTCTCAACGGTGCTTAATTTTGACTCAAACGCTCAAGTTATTCAGTTTTCTAGCTGTTTCTCCTCAAAAATTCCACTTATTCAAAGGGAAAATGGTTTAGGGGCGAAGATGAGTATTATATTTGAATTTTGTCATTCTAAATCAGCCAGAAGTAATTTTTGTCCTTTTGATTTTCTTATTAGTGGTAATTTTTTGAAAATACTCCTCTACACATGGAACGAGCTGAGCTTGTGGTGAGATTTTTTTTTGAGATATCAAAAATATTATTCTATAAAAAAAAATAGAAAAAAAAAACAGAAAAACAAGGACATCTTACAAATTTTTCTAATCCCATAAAAATCCTCTAATTTGGAAGTACGATTCGAAAAATAAACTGAAGATGAAATGCAAATTTTATGACTGTTGCCAAATTATTGTTTTTGGCTCTATCAGTGGCATAGTTTAGCTCCGTTTTTCTTCTTTAACATTAGTTCAATGATCGATGTGGGTTTTGTTTGATCGAAGCCATGGAATATTATCCTAAAAATTGCTAATAAATTATGAATAAACTAAACGAATACAACTGATTAGCCATCAAGCCAAGCCACGATGTATTTTTTTTATAAACTCAAACGAAAAAATCTCATTTGTACATGAACACAATTAAATGCCAACTGGTTCATAATGGAAAAACAGTGAACTACACTTCATTTTCAAGACTCCTATTTTAGGTATACCTACGTCACGTCAATGGAGAACTGTTTTTTCATTTCTTTATTAGATTAATTTCTCCAACTAATTATATACTACCTAGTTTTTTGAAAAGTATACGTACGTAATACGTGTAGGTGTTTTTATGATTCAAGTACTCCTTTTCATAAACATCTTTCAAAAAGTCCACTCGAGTATGTATTTTCTGTACGTGAAACTCCGATTTGGGAAAAGTTTGTTCCACATATGTGTGTAGGTATTTGATGCATTTTAAAAACATTTCGCAACTTACGTCATTCAACCATGACCGTGGGTTGACGTCGACTCGAGGGATCTCAAAGATATTTTCACTACTTTCTCTACATCTCGAACAAGACACTTGTTTTCATTTCGCCATAATCGAATATGTATCTGATGACCTTGATGAAACATTTTTTTCAAATTGACACCGTGAAATTTCCACTCGAATCTTTCGACAAATCTAGTACGTTTAACACGTATTTAAATGGAGCAAAAAAATATATATCCGAAGCACCGCTATATAAAATACGGTTCGTTCATCCGTTATACATCACTTGGCATTTCACGTCGTTAAATAAACGTATTTGTATGTGTAGGTATGTAAATACCTTGTACAGCAGACTTATCACATTTAAAACATGCTTTCTTCCACTTCACAGGGTTTCTTCTTTTTAAGCAAAATATTTTTCTAAATGCGAGTTAGCCTTTAGGTTTATGCAAACGGAGCAAAAAGTTTAAAAGGTAAATTAACAACGTATGGTTGAATATTCAGGTCATTCTAAGTATTTATTTATTGTTGAAATATATACGTGGGTATGGTTCGCTCGAGTATATTCATCGTTTTCCTAATTCCCTCAAGGGGAAAAATCAACTTCTCGCGAACAAGACGATTTTTTTCCCGAATCGAGTTCGTAATTTCGAATGGGAAAAGTCGACTTTCTTGACAACTTTGATAGGCTGGGAAATCTTCCATTCGAATCGAAGTCTTTTGAGAAAAAATTCAAAGAAATGGGACTTTTTTGAATTTTTATCCCTCGGTGAACCACTTTAGTAAGCTTTGAATGATAATTGCGAATCTGAATATTTAATCAACTACGTTGTCGAGCTTTTGTTCGTATCAAGATGGAAGGTTATTCACTTAGCTTCGAGTCAGATACATTGAAAATCCATTATATGTTGGTAGATAGTCTACGTATTTATATTGTTATCAATAACGTAAATGGATGCTTTTGATTTGAACCATAATTCATCGAGTTTCCCTTTGAACGGACTATGTTTGTGTTTATTTTGATAAAATATTATTCCATCGTGTTCTGCAACTTGCTAAACACACATACGACGAATAACGGGTGAAATTTTCGATCCGAGCGTCGAGTTTCGCTCCGAACAGCAGGTAATTCATTTTCTCGCGTTGGCAAACAAACATTCGATGGTTGTATGTGTTCGTTCGCGAGTAAAAAAATCCAAGCCAAAAAGCACTTGCGAAAACTTGCAAATTAACGCAACAAATTTTCAACTCGAAATATACCCAAACGAAAAATTCAATTTGCTGGGTGGGATGTTGAAGCGAAGTTCGAGTTGTAAAATTTCCAACCCCATTTAATACTAGTTTATTCACCCCGAAACTCGAAGAAAAAATTTTCTAGCTGTCAAAGAGACTTTAGACTTGCAAACGGCGTAATTCAATTTACATGTTTTCGCAGCCACATTTCATTTCATTCGAATACTCGAGATGTTCGAAAACTACGCTGGAGAACATCTTAGGGGAAAAAGATGTAATTCGAGCCATATGCTCGTAGTCACGCGTTCAAGATCAGGTGTCTAAGATGCGAGTCGACGAGAAAAAAAAAATCTCGAAAGCTCCCTTTCTCAGTTTGGTCACACGTAGTCCAGCTGAAAATAACCCACTGTTCCAGTTTCCATTTTTACGTAGAAAATATCCTCGTACCGATTTCTTTAGTTTTCAAGGATAAAACTGATGGTGAAAAAAACTACCTAACGAAGTTTGCTTTCCTCAAAATCAATGATTCGCCTTGAGCTGCATACTAAAATTCTTTTGTTTTTTAACTCGTTACTATATTTTATTCCACATCTGTTCGCGTAAAACGATGACGATTCGTTTCGATATCGAATTTTCTCAAATCAAACGAAATGGAAATTTTCACTCATTATAACAAGTTGCTCTCGAGCTATTCAAACGTCTTTCTCGGTAGACTTGAAGAGTGTTTTATTTGAAAATGAGCTTTCTTATACTTTCGACAAAAGAAGCAGTTTCATTAATCGCGTCAACTCGATCGCGTTCCAAAAGGTAGAGTTTCCTTTTGTCGTTCTCGAATTGAATTTCAACAGACGATACAGGAAATAGGGTAATTCGAATACGATTATTCTAATGTTTTGCATTCGTGTTTGTGAAAAAAAACCTGTCGAGTTAATGGGTGATTTAACGACTGAATTAAGCCAGAGTTTTTGTTCGTTAAGAAAACATCGCTGTGATATATTGTAGGAAGCGAAAGACAGACGGAGAAAGGGGGTAAAAGCTAAGAAAACATGATGCAGAAATGGAGTAAAAATACTCGTAAAACAAATTAAGAAATAGGTTAAAGATTTGAGCTTAATTCACAGTTTACCTTGAATTTACTTTTTTTTTTAATATTTTTATTTTGTTAGATATGTAGGTAGAAGAAGAAAAAAAATCAAATTTCAATTTCTTCATATTTAGAAAATGAATATTTGTTAAGAATTGATTTTCCCCAAATAAAATTCCGATTCCATCATTTTACCTACATTTTTGAAGAATATAATAAATTCCTACTGAGCAAATAAGTACCTACATATAATTTTGCAAGTTTGAAATGCCCCAAAATGATAAATTTTCCGCTCGATCTTGATCTTTTTCAGCTGGATTTTTTTCACTTCTCGGTTCAAATTTGGATTTCATCTAAAAACATCGACAAATCAAACTCAGCATTATTCGAAAATCAGTCAAAAATTGAAAATTTTCAATTCGAGAGGAATTTTTTCAAATTTTTCTCAATCAAAATACAAATTGTGATAAAGTTTTTCGAAAAAAAGGTCAATAATTTTGTAAAATTTCCTACTTCAATCTTTCTTTTTTTTTTTTTTAAATAAAACATAATTTGATTATGAGGGGAGGTAGGATTAGGATTCTTTTCAAATCTTACAAAGCTGCTAAACCATCTCTCAAAGTGATTCGTTTTCATGAGGAAATAATTCCAAATTATTTTTACCCCAATAATATATAATATAATATCTAAATGATGCCTGCGAGGACTCAAATTCACAAAAAATTCAAAAACGTGTAGAAAATAGAAAAATTTCCAAAAATTGAACGAATTTCTGAACAAAAATTTAACAATTTTCAAAAATTTAACGATTCTCAAAAATTTAACGATTCTCAAAAATTAAACGATCTTTAAAAACTGAACGATTTTTAAAAATTAAACAATTTTCAAAAATTGAACGATTTTAAAAAATTAGATAATTTACAAAATTGAAAAATTTACAAAAATTAAAAAATTTTCAAAATTCAACCATCTACAAAAATTGAAAAAATTTCAAAATTCAACAATTTTCTGAACGATTTTCGAAAGTTGAACAATTTCCAAAAATTGAACAATTTTCTGAACGATTTTCGAAAGTTAACAATTTTTGAAAGTTGAACGGTTTTTGAAAGTTGAACGATTTTTAAAAATTGAACAATTTTTCAAATTTAAACGATTTTTAAAATTGAACGATTTTTAATAACTGAACAATTTTCAAAAATTGAACAATTTCCAAAAATTGAACGATTTTTAAAAAGTAAAGAATTTCCAAAAATTGAACAATTTCCAAAAACTGAACAAATTTCAAAAATTAGAACAATCCAAAAATTTAACGATTTTCTGAACATTGAACAAATTTCAAATGTCGTACGATTTTCAAAAGTTGAACGATTATCAAAAATTGAACAATTTTCAAAAATCAAAACATTTTTAAAATTGAACAATTTCCAAAAATTGAACAATTTCCAAAAATTGAACAATTTTTAAAAATTAAACAATTTTTAAAATTGAACAATTTTTAAAAAGTGATCAATTTTTAAAAACTGAACAATTTTCAAAAATTAAACAATTTTCTAAACGATTTTCAAAAGTTGACGATGTTTGAAAGTTGAACGATTTTCAAAAAGTGAAGAATTTCCAAAAATTAAACAATTTCCAAAAACTGAACAATTTTCAAAAATTGAACAAATTTCAAAAATTAGAACGATCCACAAATTTAACGATTTTCTGAACATTGAACAAATTTCAAATGTTGTACGATTTTCAAAAGTTGAACGATTATCAAAAATTGAACAATTTTCAAAAATCAAAACATTTTTAAAGTTGAACAATTTCCAAAAATTGAACAATTTCCAAAAATTGAACAATTTTTAAAAATTAAACAATTTTAAAAAGTGAACAATTTTCTGAACGATTTTCAAAAGTTGACGATGTTTGAAAGTTGAACGATTTTCAAAATTTGAACAATTTCCAAAAATTGAACAATTTCCAAAAACTGAACAATTTTCAAAAATTGAACAATTTTCAAAAATTGAACGATCTAAAAATTTAACGATTTTCTGAACATTGAACAATTTTCAAATGTTGTACGATTTTCAAAAGTTGAACGATTATCAAAAATTGAACAATTTCCAAAAATTAAAAGATTTTTAAAATTAAACAATTTCCAAAAATTGAACGATTTTAAAATTTTAAATAATTCACAAAATCGAACAAATTTCAAAAAATTAAAAAATTTTCAAAATTGAACAATTTTTAAAAATTAAAAGATTTTTAAAATTGAACAATTTTTAAAATTAAACAATTTTTAAAAACTGAACAAATTTCCAAAATTGAACAAATTTCCAAAATTGAACAAATTTCCAAAATTGAATGATTTTAAAACTTGAACAATTATGAGCAATTAAACAAATTTCAAAAATTGAATAAATTTCAAAAATTGAACAAATTTCAAATATTAAACAATTTCCAAAAATTGAACAATTTTCTGAACGATATTCATAGTTGAACAATTTTTTGAGAAAATAAAAAATATACATTTTTAAAAAGTGTACATTTTTGAAAAACTGATTTTTTTTCTTTTTTTAAATTGAAAAGTTGGACATTTATTTGAAAATTGAAAAAGTGAACACTTTTAAAAGAATTGAACATTTTTTTCAAAAATTGAACACATTAAAAAATGGAATTTTTTTCAGTAATTGAACACTTTTTTAAAATTGAAAAATTGAACATTTGAATAAAATTTTAAATAAAAAAATGTTTAAAATAATGGATTTTTTAAGTTTTAAAACAAAAATGCTTTAAAAAAAGTTTCACATTAAAAGCTCATTTTGTGAGCAAAGTAGCGCCCTATGAAAAAAATGAATGGGAGCAAAATTGTAGAGCATAATAATTTCTTTCTCTATAACGCATAATTTTTTTCCTAGGTATTTTATTTTTCAAGATATTTCTACTGAAATAGGAAAAATCAGCTGTAATCTTTCATCTCAAATATTTCTGAAACTAAGCCTCTTAGAAAGAAACTAATTGCTCACCCGAGAAGGAAAATGTTACACCTTATAATTTTGTTACTATTCACTTTTCCCTTAGGACTCTCGGTTCACCCAAAAAATCGAATAATCTGAAAAAACAAATCAACTGTTACATAAAATGACCCATTAACTTGAAAAATTTATTTTCGGAGGAAACTAAGCATTCCTATAAAAAAAAAATTAATAAAATCAAAATTGTAGTGCATAAAATTTCCTTTCTCCAATAAACTATTATTTTTTTCCTAGTGTGTCAAGTTTTCAACATTTGAGTTGAATTTTTCAACTTATTCAGGTAAAAATATTTCGAAAACTTGACCCCATGGGAAAAAACTAATTGCTCATTAGAGAAAAGAACTTTCACGCTCCATAATTTTGTTTCCATTCATTTTTTATGTAGAACCTCTCATTTGCCCAAAAATCGATTACGTGAGTTCAAAATGATGAAAAATAGGTAAATTTCATTAAAAAAAATAAGTTTTGCAAAGAAAACTGACGTGATGGAATTTTAATATAACATAAAAATAAGTGGAAAGAATCTGAATAAAATCAAAAAGAAACTGTGAAAAATAACGAACCGAAAAAAATGACGAAGTATCCACCTACCTATCTATTTATTCTTAAAATTATATGAAATTCGGCAAAAAATATTATTCCAGTTGAATTAAGTGAACTATGAACTCGAAATTGAGAATAAAAAACGAATAATAAAATAAAATGTGGGATTTATTTAATATTCTCAAAACATTTCTTTTTTCGTGACAACTTATTTATAAAAACGTTCGAGAAGATATGCTAAAAAGATAAATCAAATAACAATGAATACGTTCAGACAATCGAATAACATTTTAAAAATAAAATCTGCATACAAATGACTGCTGAAAAATTATACTTAATTAGATTTAAACACCATTTTTCATTTTCCCGCCAAAAATGAAAGACGGCACGGAGTTTGATAATGTAATTATATTTTTCGCGACGTTTTTTTTTCCCTCGCTACTTTAACTTACTGCCATGCATTTTATTAAGGAAAACGTCAAATAAAAAAATATTTAAAAATAAAACTCGGCGACGATAAATTTTAAAAATAACCGGCTAATTTAGTTGAAACACAATCGTCTGGAATATTATTAGCTCGAAGGTAGTATTTTCGCGTATTTTAGTATAACTAGGTATTTTTAAAAAATTGCTAAAATTAATTAGGTTGGTAGGTACTTGTTGGCTTTGCAAAATTAGGCTATCTCGTTACATTAAATTTTAGACAGTCGCGAATATCCATCTTGGAATTTTTTTCCATTAAGATAACGAGAAAATTTGCCAGAACCGATGTGCTAATTTGCTAAAGAAAATTTTCCGCATAAATCATAACTTCGGGGACGACGCTGTATCCCACTCGAATTTTTTCCAATAGTAAAAATTTGTCATCGTCTTGGAGCAAAAATGCGTAAAATGAGAAAACTTTTGTTACTTGCGAGAAACAAATAAAAAGAAAAAAAAAACCTGAAACGTACAGAAAAATAACTCGAATCGGAATTTTAAAAAGCATTAATCAAAAAATGGCGAAAGTAAGAAAACTGCTCGTCCCTTTGCGAGTAATAAGGACGAGATAAGGTTGCAGGTAATTAATTAAACTGCGCCGTTGTAAAACGTACGTACGTGAAATAAAAAAAATAAAATCTCGCTCTCGAGTAACTACCCGACTTTAACTATTCCCCACTCGAGAATATTTCGTTACTCTTATCGCGTTTCAAGACTTCGCGCGTATTGTTTACAATACGAGCCACGAAAAAATTATAATTAACGAGGAGAAATTTATCATCTACCGGTACATTTCGGGACATATTTGCCAAGAAGGAGAAGTGGAGAAAAAAAGCTCTCAATTTTACTGGGACATGTCGAGAGACATTCGTTACAAATCGTTTTTTTTTTTTTTAGGTAAAACGTATTACCAAAGTCGGCTTATACAGTATCGATTTTCTCTTATGTACTGGTATTAAATACTCGTACTTCTCGGTCGGTGTTTCATTAATCGGGTCAGCGTTTTGTCATCTTGTAAAAACACGTCAGCTCGAGAGATAGCTGCAGACAGTGTAAAAAAAAAATTCAATTTGTAAAAAATTTAATATCCGTCAAACAAGAGAGGCTCGGCCCGCCGTCGCATTTGAGAATATTTTTATTTAGTTTTCTCAATCGAATAAGACAATTTAAGCGTTAAAAAAAACGTGACTTCAATTCGTTATTCGATTGCGCCGAGCTGACGAATTTCCAAAGCCAAAGTTAAATAAACAAAAACTTGGATACTCCAGAGACATTCGTCGAAAGGGAGGAAAAAATACCCTAAACGAATTACAATCATCATTGGCGAAAGGGTGGGAGGTTAGATGGGCCGAAAGTATTTGAAAATCGTTCTTATGTGCGTGGCCTAGAAATGCGATCCTTCGAGAAGATTTCTTAATCGGCAATTTAACTCGGACGTTTCGTTTCGCGCCACGTTTAACCGGGTACTATTTCGAATTTACTATTTCTAGACACGTTCCGAGGAATTATTTACTCGTGTCAACGAGTCAATTATTAATCGAAAATGATTCGGAGGTGAATTTATTAGCGATTTATTTACGTTATTCGAGGGTCTATTATTAAACCGGGGAGAGAGAAGGGAAGGATTTTATCAGATCGTCGAGTTGGAAATTTTATTCTAATGTTTCACGTCACGTATCAGATGAATTTGTCAGATTCGAGGGGGAAAATCGCCTGATTTGATATATTGGAAATTGGAATCAATCTATTCGTCATACGAATTATAATAACTGGACAAAAATTTAAAAGCATAACAATAAAAACTGAGTGATTGAACAAAATTTGAGAAATAGATCCACTCTTCAAGCGGATACATTGGTACATGGATATATCTTTTTAAAATTTATAAGTTTTCAAAAGTCTAACAAAAAGTCCCTGGCAGTTCAAACACTCATTTGAATATTAAAAAATTTTCCAAGTTTCAAAAAAGTCAGACAAAATAAAAGTCATAATTTTTTGAAAATTTTCAAAATCCAATTCCAAGCACAAAAAAAATTAAGGTGTAGTGGGGTAATTGCAAAACAAAAATCGTATAATTCGACTTTGACGCCATATTTCTCCCAAACTAACCGTACGAATTCGATGAAATTTATACAGTAGGTACTTCATTGAGTTCTGTGTAACATACTAAAAGCGCGTTGCTCTATGTTGATTCATATTT
>FIZU01005197.1:0-13260 GCA_900064475.1 Pseudococcus longispinus
ACGATTGAAATTTTCAAATACCTCTAGCACCTTGAATATTGCAGTTACGTGAAAATCGCACACGACCTTTTTAATAGCATTTGAAAAGATTCATAAAAAAGGTCATATACAGTTTTCATTTTTGTGAACCGGGTTTCAAGATATTCGCGGCAGTAGTTTTTTTTCCAAAATTTCAATTTCGATTTTAATATTCCTCTGAAAGTAAATTTTTTTGATTGTTGAAGACTTATTATAAAATTTACAGTGAGAAAATTAGCTTTTCTAACGTATTTGCTGCGTTAGAGTTTTTTTTCTTTAAAATGCCCTTCTTTGGCCTTGGGGATGATTATATTCACAATCCCCTCAAAATTGGCATTGGTCAGTGAAAATTTCGAATAAGTATCGAACTATAAATTTCAAAAGCCTTATGTAGGTACTCGTATATCAATAAATTGAAAGAAAGGCACGTACTAATTTTACTTAGGTAGGTATCTATCATTTTGAAGGAATTAAAATTTAATTCAAAATTATTTTCAAAATTTTACTCATTATAAGATTTTTGTGAAATTTGCTCCTTTAAATTGAAAAATATGCAGAAAAGAATTGAAGTAAAAGTCTTGTGCTCATTTGGTCTGTCTTTTGTTTTGAAGGAACTGAATTTAATTCAAAATTATCATAAAAACTTCACTCATTTTAAGATTTTTGTTGCGTTGACCCCTTCTAAACGGAAGATAGGCAATCAGACTAAAAGTTTTTTTTTAGTAAATTATCTTGCAACATTATCATTAACACGCTGAAGTTTTTCTACACCAAAATTAAAAGAAAATGTTAAATTAAACTAACGAAAGGAATACGCCTGTAGCCCTTTCAATTTTTAAGACAGACGATGTGCTAAAATAAAGTTGATTACATATTTATCTTCGTAAATTCAACTGCTATACACCAGTCGTCGGTTAACCCATTCAAATTGGGACACCCTGTATGCGTAAGAACTAAGAAGCAAATAAAAAACGTTCCTTCAGGCGATCACGATACTTTTTCGAAATTAAATCGACTTCCAAACGAAACAAAATATGCCCAAGGAGAAAATTTCCTCCTTTCTCAATAAAATTGTAAAATGATTTAGACGGATATTCAGGTAGGTAGGTATCTATCTATACATATTTTCACGCTTCATTTAAACAAGTCACTCGAATATAGACGTAAAATTCGTTCAAACTATATTCGATTTTATTCCACTTCCGAGTCAAATTTTATCGAAATTTTCAACGATGACTTTCTAATTTTTTTTTTCAAAGTATTGAAACAAAGACGAGCAAAAAATTAAAAAGAAGGATTTTAAATTTCTCGTTTCAAGAAGGAAATCCAAAGAAAACAACGAGATTAAAAAAAAGGTAACGTTTCAATATTAAGTGGGTATAACTTCGTTTTACTTTATCTTCTTTTTTCTAACTCGATAATATCGCAAAAAGAAGCGAATTTAGGTCGCACAATTTCAAACCGTAAGTATCTATATCATTTCTATACTAATGTTTATTTAAAACCAAAAAAAAAAAAAAAAAAAAACACCAAGTAGTTATTTGGTATTATCATGATGCTTAAAAGTAGCTAACAAATACTCCACTGATTCAGATTTCAATTTCAAAATACATTGCAGATTTTTTCAAAACCAATGGTATAAAAAATAATCCAAAATTTAATTGAAAATTTCTAATTTTTTTGTAAATTTATTGTAAAATTATCAAAATTATCAAAAGTCAAGTAATTCGAATTCACGAGTACGTAATTTGATAAAAAAAAATAGCCCAGTAAAATTCAACATCTGGTACCTCTATTGCTCGAATAATTTGACTTACACTTTTCTTAGAATTTTTCTCGAATCTCTACAAAAAAATCTCACGATTTATATCTCGAAATATATTACAAAAATCACCAAAAACTACATTTCAACTTCATAGGTAAACATCTGTATAAAAATTTTTTGATTTAATTTTTCGACAGTATAAAAAATTACCTGTGTACGAGTCGAGTGATGGATTCAATTCAACATACTGTATTATTTTTTCTCCAAACAAAAGCGTACTATCGAAGCAAAAACTCCGCGAGCATTTTCGCACGCTACTAGCGAAAAAGTAAACACCAATTTTATATATAAATTTTCGGATAGATGGGTAATTTTTTTCATTCGTTTCGAACACCCTCCCTCCGCACTAACTTTTATCTCAATAATTAAATTTGTTTATTTTGTTTGGAAACTACATGGCGTGTCGGATCAATACACGTGCAAAATAACTGGCAATTATAACAACAAATGTTTCACAATCAAGTGTTAAACCTGATCATCCCTTCAAAACAAAACCTTAGATACGCCACTTTCGCTAAACAAATATTTGTTATTGTATAGCAAACGCCGAAATTCCCGGAGCGTTTAAAATGTAAAACGAATACCTACTTCAGTCGAATGGCTGGAAAAATTTTTCGGTGCAAAAAAAGGTGTAGGTACATTCGCAGGTGACACAAATATCGCGAAATAAAAGCAACAAGTTAGACGAGAGTTGACTTTTTGACAGAATTTCTCTCGAGTTTTTTGCGTTAAAAGGCATATCCGCGGTGGAATATAAAATTTCATACGTAAACCGATACGACAGACACTCGAGGAAAAAAGGAAAGCCAGCGTCCAGTATTTCGAGATAATTCAAAAGCTTAGGAATTCGTTTTACGCGGCTTAAATGTCGAGAAATTTACACGAGTCGATTTTATACGTATATTTAATAGTTTTCAACATTTATGGCTAATCTCGTTTTAATTCATTACCAAGAAGTCCCCCTCCGCATTATCGTAAAAAAAATAACCAACAATAAAAAAAACAAACGAGATTCATAAACCGACGATGCGACCGTTCATTTATTTCGGGTGTTTATTTCAATCAAAACGCCAGCTTCGATTAATCACGATAAATAGAGGCACCCAGTGATCCATTTGTTGGTATAATTTTTTCAGGGAAGGAAAAAAAAGACCTATTTTTACGTACGATTGGCTCGAATCCAAAATCACTGGGAAAACATCGTAAAAATTCGAATTTAAATAAACGTTCGATTTATCCGATTAATTCATTTATTCAAAATATAAGTTAAAAACGAATGACAAATTACGATGAAAAAAAAATTAAAAGAAAAATTTTTCGAAAAATATTAAATACTTAGATATTTATAAAAAGGTTTCAACTTACTCAGCTCGGATGGCAAGCTAACGTGTTGACGCGATAAAACTTGAACATAGAATGAATCGTAAGCCGGATGGTTAGTGATAAGAAAGAAATTTCTTCCATGCCCCGACACGTCCTCTCGTAGAAAGGATGACGCCACTAGAGAACGTTTTGTTTTTCATGTGGTATGGTAATGTTTGGAAAACGTTTTGTTAAAATAACCTAAGTACACTACACACTCGTTACCTTTTTTTTTTCTCTTTTTCTTTCTGCTTTCGTACGCAGCGGTATAAAAGTACGAAGCAAAGGCAATTTAATTATTTATCACGAATTCATTTCCTAAAGTGAAAATAGGTCTATTGGCGACGATTGCGATTCTTATAACAATGTGATCTCGTACCAGACAGTAAAATAAATTAAAAATGAGTATTTTTGGACTAATATTTAATTACATAACGTATTTCGATTTTTATACCTATTCATTGCATCATGTACTCGTTTAACCGGTGTTTAGTTTTTCTCGTTTTTTTATTTAGGTAATTTTTATCTACTTTTATGGTGACATTTCGAATTTTCTAAAAGAAAAATTATTCCGAGAATTTAATTTGGTTTATATTTATGCGTTGAAAATTTTCAACAATATAATGCTCGTTTCTCGAGTAGGTAAACGTGTCATTAAGACGAAGCACTTGTTTAAAATTCGCCTTGAGAAATTTTTACCAATTTTATTTCACAAATTTGAATTTCGCGTCTAGCTCTAAACGAGTTTCAAGTGTGAATATAGGTTGTCTGAGTGCATTAATAACGGTGCATTTACGAGTACCTAGGGCCTGATTTAAACTTTTTGTCCACTGGGGGTCAAATGATTGGTGGACGTTCCTTGAAATTTTCACCTATTTGATATAATTTCGAAGAAAGTCTTTTTGGAAAATATGGCAAATTAAAAGAATAACAACGTAGGTATTTGCATATCTATTGCTTTAAATAATAGTGCAACAAAACACAAAACGTTGACTAACCAACTTTCCATCAACTTCAATTTTGAAAAATGTGATGATACGAATTTGGTATTCAAATTCATCAAAAAATTTTACCATTTTTTAAAATACTGGATTAATGCAAAAATAGAAAAATTATGGAATTTTTTAAAAATTAAGTAGGTATGTGTATAATAAATACAGAGTGAATCATTATTTCGTAGCATCTTTAGTTTGGCAAAAACTCCATGTTTGAGGGAAATTTACGAAATCGATAATTTCAAAAATGAAACAATTTTGACTGCAAACATCTCGAAAACTAAGTTTCTTAGAAAAAAACTAATAGCTCTTAGGAGAAAAATAATTTCGAGCTATGGTTACAATTTTCATCCCCTGAATTTTTTTGTAGTATCCTTAGTTTGGCCAGAAAATCTATGTTTATTGGAAACGTACATAGTCGATGGTTTTGAAAATGAAGAAAACAAAAACCGAAAAATAGCATCGTCTTTGTAAATTTTTTATAAACATAACGTGGATTTTTTGGCCAAACTAAGAGTGCTACGAAAAATATACAAGGGTTGAAAATTGTAGAGCTTAAAATTCTCTTTCCCCTACGAACTATTAGTTTTTTTAAAAAATGGCTTAATGTTCGATATTTTTGAAGTCAAAATGTTTTATAATATAGGATATGCTTTTGCTATGGGTAATTTCGCGAAAAAGGTCACGCTGACTTTCAGACATTATGTCAGATTTTTTTGGACATTGACTTTTTGAACTTGGAAAATTTCAGAAATAATGCTGACTTTTAGACATTTTTTCAGACTTTTTTGGACTTGGAAAAATGTTCAGATTTCAATTGACTTTTTGATGTTCCTTGTAAAATTTCAGAGATAAATCTGATTTGTAGAACTTTTGTCAGACAAACAATTTAGACTTTTTCAACTTGAAAAATTGACTTTCGGACATTTTGTCATACTTTTTTGAACTTGAAAATATTTTTAGATTTCCATTGACTTTTTGGACCTTGAATATTTCAGATATAACGCTGACTTTTAGACATTTTGTTAAACAAACAATTTAGACTTTTTGAACTTGAAAAATTTCAATGAAATTTCAAATATCAAGTTTTTCTGGACTTGACAAAATTCAATACGCAAAAACATATCTTTCATGGGTATAGTAAGTATGGAAATGGCGGGGACTTTTTTTTTTCAAAACCATCGACTTATCCAAAAATGTATGAAAATTGTCATAAATGTCGTTAAGATTGTGAATATTGCCATTAAAACCATTTTAAAAATGTTTAAAAAGGGCAAAAAAATTAAAAATTGTCAAAACTGATGAAAGATTTTAACTTTTTGTGACAATTATTAAAAATTACCTACGTAAAAATGGTTTGAGAAATCACGAAATTTGTCGTAAGTACTTAAATGTTGTTCTATTCATTGAAATTTTCGTAGAAATAAGTACCAGAGATCAGTCTAGATAACATCTCTAAATCGGTTAAAAAATCATGAAAATCGTCGAAAATTTCGTTAGACTTGTGAAAAATTTCATAAACATCATTACAAATATTGCCAAAATAGTCAAAAACTCAAATTAGTAAATTTAAAAATTTTTTCCACGATTGATTTTCATTCATTTAAAAAAGTTCAAACTTTAAACCATTTTACACGTTTTTCAACATTTTTACGATATTTTTCACTGATTTTTGAAAAATTTTATTAAAAAATTCGCCTTTTTTATGATATTTGAACAGTTGCAGTATTTTTCAATGATTTCTTGTATAAATTCTAACGATTTTTTAGAAATTGTGATCAATTTTTATGGACTTTCGATCATTTTTACGAGATTTTCGATAATTTTTAGGACATCATAACTTTTTTCATCGTATTTTTCTCTTTAAGTACATTTTTCATTGAAATGATTTACATAAGAAGATGTTCATTGGTGATTTTTCGTCGATACACTTATTTCTCGAGATGAACAATGGGCGTTTCTTCGTTTTTGAGAAATAGCTGAGACGGAGGGTTTGAGGCAAATATGTCCATTTTGAGATCATTTCATATTGCATATAAGAATGATAATGAAAGAAAACCTTTGGATACCTACTTGCCTCTCAAGGACGTGCTCTCGACTCAAATTGCATACGTAAAATTATTATACCTACATCATAATTTTTTAATGAAATTTATAGAACGCTGAGTTTTCAATAATTATGAGGTTTATGACTCATAGAATACAGAAAAATGATACGAAAAATTTTATTACAGTTTTTATGACGAAGAAAAAATTCTTGAACGAGGTTTTCCGGGTTTTTAATATTTTTTTTCTAGCCATCTTCGTATTCTAAATTCGAATACAAACGACGAGTGAAAAAAACTGATACTCGAAATGAATATTTCCGGAAAAGTTGTCGATAGATTTCGGTAAAAGTGTTACAAACAGAGAAAAGTTCTGTTCAAAATATCCTATTTATATTACCCAACAAAATCCAAGATTTTCATGAAATTCGGAC
The DNA here is from genome assembly GCA_900064475.1 of Pseudococcus longispinus. Classification (NCBI taxonomy): domain Eukaryota; kingdom Metazoa; phylum Arthropoda; class Insecta; order Hemiptera; family Pseudococcidae; genus Pseudococcus; species Pseudococcus longispinus. Next base: position 6,680 of record FIZU01005197.1, read on the forward strand.
ATCGTTTGACAGTTACGTACGCCAAATTCGGAATAAAAAACTTGTGAAAACAGAGTGGACAACTGGACGTCTTGGCACAGTTTTTATTTATCAACTTTTAAAGGCATTTGCTATTTTGCAGCCTTTTTGGGTATCGTAAGTAGGGTCCCGATTAATATTTTGCTTGTAGGTGGGTAAACAATTATGAAAAAAATGAAATTAAAAATAGATTATTAGCTTTCGAATTTTATCTATTTTTATCATATTGTCCAAAAAGGGCGACCTATTCAGTGTCCTCATTGTGAAAAAAATTAATATAGAAAGTAAAAACTAATAAGGAAAAAGGACGATAAAATAAAACAAAAAACAGGAAATTCGATCTCTTTTCATGGTCAAAAATGTTTCAAATAGCTACATACGAGTATTTCAGTAACAACGACGAGAAATTAAAACAATAGCAATAATTTGAAAACATGATTAACAAATTGATAAGCTCGATATCAATGATTATTAAAACCAACGATACACTTTTGTTAAGGTACCTATTATAAAAATCTGCGCAGATATTACATTCGTACCTATTACCTACTTATATGAAACCCCAGCTTTAAAAAAGGTATTCTGCTAAAGTTTCCCATTGTCTGGTTTCTTCAAGTAGAAACAATTTATTTTAAATTGTCTCGACTTAGTATAAATAAACTACGAGGGAGAGAAGAAAAAAAAAGGTAAACAAACCCCGAACGAAAAAACAAAGAAAATACATTTCCCAATCCACTTGATATTTTTCTTCTACGCCTGTGGTGATTTCATCCTAACCAGAAAATTATTTTATAATTCAAGATACTTAATTGACTTTTCAGTATGACATCAAAGAAAAATTCTTACTAACAGAATCAGGTTTTTTCTTAACATAAAATTAACGCAAATACGTGGAACACCTCCTAAAATGAATTTCTGAAGAATTGTTTATTTCGACTATTTATTCCGCTTAAAATAATAATTTTCGTTTGTAGACTTGGAATAAGTTAACTACTATTAAAAGTCCCTTTGATGGAAACTTCATTTTTGTATTTACGCATTGAAACATTTTACGAAGATGAATTTTAAAATATGTCAAGGACTGATGGAATTTAACAAGTCGTATTTTTAATTCACAGTAAATTAATTACGAATTTGAATACGCGGTAAATTACTCATTTTCTCTGCGATGGCAAACTTCAAAAATTTAATTTTATAGGTAATTCTATTGATGAGGTTATTTTTTAAATTTACGTAATGTTTTTCAAAACTGCTTCATTTGGGTGTAAATTTATAAAAGTGAAAATTAAAAAATGGATTAAAAAAATTATCTGTTTCGAAAAGAGTTAATCATATACTTACTTATACTTGGAATACCTACAAAAATAATTTATAAGTCTCGGTAGTAACTTGGAACAGAGGCGTTATAAAGGGCAAAAAGGATACAAACCCTATGAAAATCGTCAAAAAATCTTAAGAATTGTTGAAATTGTCATAAAAATCGGTAAAAATATCGCAGAAATGGTCAAAAAAATTATCTTAAAATTGATGGCAATGATGGCAAAATTTTTTGAAATTTTCATAATAATCACGGTGTTTTCATCGTTTTTAGAATATTTTTTCTGATTTTTGTGATCTTTTGACCATTTTTATTTTGTTTTGTAATAATATTTATGAAAATCTCAGTACCTCTTACAATATTTCAACCCCTTCTACAATTTGAAATTTGAAAACAATAACTTGTACATTTTCTAATACCGACCCTTCTACAATACTTTAAAAGGTTTTTATGAAAACTTCAACATTTTAAATGACACTTGTACCTAATTCAAATGCCACGAATTGTGAACATTTTTTCTAAAAATTTAAACAATTTTGCAAAATTTTAGACAACTTTTAAACAGGGTGTCCGTTGAGTGGTCTGCCAAACTCAAAATTTGGATATAACTGAGTACCACTAACAAAGAAACTTTATGTATGTGTACAGCTCGATGTTGCAGGGGCAGTGGTTTACAAAAATTTCAAAATGCAGTCAAAACAATAGATTAAGTAGGTGTAACATTTTTAAACAAACCAAAAAAGTTGAGTGAAAAATTTGCCTATCTTTGAAAATGAAGGCGCTACAAGGCCTTGTAAATTGGTATTTTCGAAGTTTAAGGCCCTGTAGCGCTTTAATTTTCAAAGATAGGCATAACTGTCACATAACATTTTTTGTTCGTCTCACAAAGTTACACCTATTTCATGTATTGTTTTAACAGAATTTTACAATTTCTATGTCTCACCAGTGAACCGTAATAAATTAAGGTAGGCAATACTTTTTACAGGAATTTCTTGTTGCTATAACTTCTTCAATTTTTAAGATAAGCACCCCAATGTTATTACAACTTTTTTTGCTTTTTCAAAATGCTATTCACTGCTTGTATCAGAAAATTTTTTCGTTAAGTATTCTTTAAAAAATTCTTCAGATTTTCGGACCCAAAAAGAAGAAAAAGCAGATCTGCTCCTGTTTGTAAGTTTTATGATTTTTTCACTTCAAACTAAAAATACGAGTACCTAGATAAATTCACGTCTTAAAATTTTGACCACAAAGTTTATACGAATTAAAAGGAGGATATTGTGAGATCATAAAACTTGAAATTTTCTAGAATCATTGAAACCTTATTCTATACCTCTATTGAAAAATCATATTTTTAGAGTCCTTGAAGGAAGAAAAAAGTAAATATGGAAAAGCACCTCCGACGGTTTCTTTGGTTTAAAACATAACTAGTAAGTCCATTTAGATTCAAATTTTTTTTCAAATTTTCAATTTTTTTTGATGATTTTGAACATTTAAAGGTAATATAGTTGGAGAGTGGATTGAAATTTTTATCGCGTTGTTTCGAAGCCTAAAACATAACTTTCAAGGTGTTTTGAAAAAAGGAGCAAGCTACAAAATTCGATCCATTTACACGTATACGTTCCTATGCTTATGTAAGCTATACAAAACTTGGATGATTTTTTCCCCTTGAAAATATACTCGTCGATGAGAACCCATAAAATACATACGACGAGCCATACCACTCGTAGATAGAACCCAGGTATGCATAGAATGGTTATGACAAAACTACCTATACCTACGTACATAGACTCAAGCTGTCGATAAAGAAAACATGTGACATGGAAAGAGCAAGAGTGCAAAAGATTTATGTAATTTGAAAAAATGGTATAAAATTTCGTGCTGTATAAATGACGCGAACGTCGAGACGAAACGTCGAACGTTTGAAATTTATTAATAACCGAATGGCTTTTTTTTTAAAACGCCAAATAAAATTATACCAGAATAAGGTTTGCTTTACAAATGAAAATTTTTCAATTTTTCACAACATTATTAAATATTTATCAAAGAGCATCGAGCAACGTTTACATTTCGATTATGTTTTAATAAATGCTCGTCGACGAACGTACGTACGTATTAAATGACGAAAGCTCGAAATTCATTTATCTTGTTTATAAATTTCGATTTTCAATTTTTAATTCGATTTTTCATTCTGGTAAAATTTCAGCCTCGCGTCGAACAGCACGACTCGACGTGGGTGACTGACATTCGATATTATAATAAAAGTAGGTACGTATTTAGGAGCATGCTCTATCGTTAGTGAAAATCCCAGCACGAAAACACGGTTAAACTTAATATCTTCAACCTTCAACTTGCACTTCCGACAATCCTCTCAAACTTATCAATCGCACTGCCGACGCCGGCGAAGTGAGCAGCTCGACTCGAGCTACTTATCATACAAATTAAAGTTTTCATTAAAACTTCAATTTGATTAGAAATACGCTATTCAAATACAGCAGGGGTATAGCTTTTGTCGCGCAGTCTGAAAACCACCTCAAACGTTACCGAGCTCACTTCAGGGCACACAATTTGAGAAAAAATTACAACCGATGGCGAGAAAAGTGCGGAAAAAATTACTCTCATGGGTGATTGTGGTATACGCGGAATCAGCCTCAGCATTGCTATAGACTTTTGAATTTATTCGAAAACTTTTCCCATAATGCGATGCGACAGTACAAAGCAGAGATGGCGATAGAGGCACGAATCAGGAATCCCAATAGCAAGCGAATAATTCAAAACCTATTTAAAGAAACTCTCCATGTACGTCGATGAAATTGAAAGAATTTTCTTTAATAATGATTTTTGAAACGAGCAAAATATATGGGCATAGGTTGGATAAAATTTCACATAAAATATCGGTAAGAGTTTCTCGTTTTATTCGTCATTTGGAGAAAAATGCAATTCGACTTTTCAAAACTAATAAAATAAAGGTATAAATTTCACCATGCAGGCTCTCGACAATTTTACGATTACGTTATCCCGAGCGAGCTAGCAAAAATATGTTGCGACGTGAAAAACAATTTTTAAAAATTTCACGTACGTAAACTGGGTGAAAAATCAAACGTTTTAAACGATTTTATCAGTTGAAAAAAATACGCAGAGAATTTCTTTGTCGCGTTCGTTGCAATGCAACATTTCTCACGGGTACGATTACAGTGGCAACGTATTCGAAATGTAATGCAGCAATGCATATTAAACTTTTTGCATCGAATTTCAAACCGAATTAGTTCCGCTTTCTGATTGGCTTTTTATTTTTTATTTATCGTTACTAAATTTTATGGTATTTGCTGCGAGGGGCGAAGTAACCGTATGAGGGAAAATCAATCAAATAAAAAGGTACAAATATACTTTGCTCGAGATTCATCCATCACCGAAACTTAATTTTTTTACAAATACATATAAATTCCACATCACAGAATAAATACGATAGTAAATTAAATCGTGCATTTTACATAGTTAGGTGTACCAAGGTAAAACTCGACCGAATGATTTTTTCATCACCGATGATACGAGAATTCTAGAATAATATTATTAAATATTTTACACCTCGAGGGGAACCCTGGTACCAAAAAGAAATGTCACTCGATAAGAGATACAAAAATTAAATTTTTTTACACAGGGTCTTAAATTATTACAAACTGTTGTAGGCATAGCCTTAGATTTGAATTTTTTTATGTTTAAATTTCTAACGTGTTCGGCAAGGAATGCTCCGCTCGAGAACGTTAAATAATTCATAACGTTAATGGTTTTGAATTTTAACGGAAATTACGACGAGTAATTTTGTTTTTTTTGCACAAACGCGAGAAGAAAACGGTGATAAGGAAATTTTTATCGATGGCGAAAATGTAAATTTTCATAAAACTTATTTGTCAACTTAACATTTTCGCTATTTGTAGAGAGAAAGGTGAATAAGGTGTAGTGTCGGGTGCGATGTACTTACGAGAATAACTTTTTCAACAATCTTATTCCCCTTCGAATGAATCATTCCGAATCTGATTCTTCTTCGTATAATAAATTGCAACGAAATGTAAAATAATAGAAAAATGATTGCGATATTTTTTCACTAGCGCTCGCTTCTGATTCGCAATTAATAACTTTTGTAGGTAATGCTTATTTGAAAAGATAAATAATGAAAAGAAAATACCTATCAATACCTCTAGGTACCCTTGAAAAAATCACTATGTCATATGGTTTAAAACCAAACCTAACAGTGAAATTGGGCATTTGAATACTTGGTAATTAAAACAGGAAAGTAACAGGCTGGTAAGTAGGTACCTACGACATAATAAAATATATCTTGTCATGCAAATGCGATGTGGTGATACCTACAAAAACGAAACAAATTCACAGAAAAAAATAGGAAAAATTTTGTCTATGTGAACGTAGCATATAGGTTCGAAACAGGGTAATCAGCGATGATCGAGAGTCGCTTCGTTCCATATGGAGTTGGGGACCCAGCACTGATTTGAAACATCATTGATCAGCCTTGATCAAGGGTAATCGGTGATGGTCAACCGAGCCTTGGTTTATGTGACCCCAGTACTGATTTGAAACATCATCGAACAGCCTTGATCAAGGGTGATCGGTCATGGTGAAGTGAGCCTTGGTCTATGTGGGCCTAGTACTAGTTTGAAACATTATTGATCAGGCTTGATCAAAGGTGATCGGTGATGATCAAGTGTCGTTTGATCTGAGTGGACCCAGCACTGATCAGGCTTGATTAAGGGTGATCGGTGATATTCGAGTGAGCATTGGTCGATGTGGATCTAGTGGCTAGTACTGTTTTGAAACATCATCGATCAATCATGATCAAGGATGATCACTGATGATTGAGTGTCGTTTGGTCTATGTGGAACCCAGTACTAGTTTGAAGCATCGTCGATTGAGCTTGATCAAGGGTGATCGGTGATGGTCGAGTGAGCCGTGGTGTATGTGGATCTAGTACCGGGTTGAAACATCATCGGTTAGGCTTGATCAAGGATGATCGGTGATGGTGGAGTGTCGCTTGGTCTATGTGGACCTAGTACTGCTTTGAAACATCACCCAGCTAGAAATGTGCACCCATCCGCTACCATTCTCGCTATGGTGCGAAAGTAGTAGCAAAACGGGGTGCATGTCTCACTTTCAGTTTTTTCGCACCCAAAAAAGCAGTTATGATGGCACACGCTGCCTTTCGCTACGTGAGCGCAGTGGTAGCAAAGAGTGGCGA
>FIZU01005199.1:0-17742 GCA_900064475.1 Pseudococcus longispinus
GCCTTTTTTCAAGTAATTTTTACATTCAAACTCAGATTTTTCCGCAATATTTTTTAATTCTTATCTCATTTAGCATCAATTTCTGCACTTGTGGAAAAAATGATACCCTGTAATGGAACCTCGAAAATTCGGTTCTGCCCGCAACACATGTGGTGCGGGCAACTTATTTTCTATAACGTTCCAACGAGCTAGCATGATATTTCTTTATTCTTTTTTAATAAAAAACAAAATATACAACAGACATTGAAATTTGCAAAGAAAATCACTTTTTTCTGGGAAAAAAACGAGGAAAAAAATCAAAGAAAAAATCCCTACTTTCAAATCGCTTCAAACATGTCAACATCTTAGTACCTTTCATAATACCGGAAAAATAACTGAAAAGTGTACAGTCAATTTTTAACCCCCTGTCTGGAAAAAAAAATTCAGGATTGTTTGAACAAAGGTGACACATGAATTAGGCATATCGAAACGATGGAAAATAGATGAAAAGTTAGTTTTACGGCGAAACTTTGCCATACACAGTTCTCTACTCGGGCTTACTTAATAATTTCATTAGTCGGAAAACAACTTTGGAAAAATGCGAAACAGTACAAAGGGTACTTTGAAAATTTCCATTTTCTGCATGAGAAAATTTTCAACTGGTTAGAAAGAGAAGAGAAACTTTGACTAATATTTAACGTTGATAAAAATAACAAAAATTTTCATCGTTGGATATTATTAGTACCCTCGACAGCTACTTTTTTTTATAGTTCCCCTTTCGAAGCTTTTTTCTCGTTGTTTTTAAAATGGACAAGTTACGTCCATTCGGTGCGCTTTTCCCTCTTCCATTGCTATGCTGCTGCGAATAGTTGTTTGAAAAACGCCGACTAAGGCGTGTTTATCTTCACACTTTTTAAATAAATTTTGGTACGCGTGAAATGCGCGACACGACGACGGAGTAATTATCGTTTGAGAATTTTTCACGCGTGAGATTACGAATCAACGAAAGGGTATATAGTTTTTTGGTTGGGGGTTTGTTTTGTGTGACGGACTGGGTGGGATAAGAAAGAGACGGCTGGAGTTTGTTTGTGGATGAGAATTTGTTGTTAGAGGATGGATGAGTTCATTTTTACGAGTTTATTGGTGAGAGGCTCTTTATGGTGTTATCACAACTTTTTAACCCCTTCTTCCTGGCCCCAAAGTTACCCTTTATTAAAAAGTTTATATTTACCAAAAAAAAATTGTGAAATGTTTTTCTTAAAATGGCTTTTTAGGGGTTTCTAAAACAGCTGAATCTATTTTTGGGGCAGAGGTAGATTTTTTCTGCGGACCTGAGAAGTTTAAAAATGTTCTTAGTAATTGGGTACTGATTATGGCGTCCGTTATTTGAAAATTTTTTGAAATGGGGGAGTGAACCCTTACACTCCTTATCTATCACGTAAAACTATTCTCAGAAATTTTTCATTTTTTGAACAATGGAATTTACATGAAGTAGATGAAATTTCAAACATTTTCGTGTAATTTTTTTGACAATGTGAAAACTGAATTTTTGGCAGGGGTTCGAAAAATATGGAATTTTAAAAATGAAACTATTTATTTTTTCTAATGATGGAATGTTATTTCCCCATCATTTTTCATTATTTCTTTTACTTTTTTTTAATACGAACTTCAAAATTGAATTTTTAACAGGGGTTCGAAAAATGTGGAATTTTTTTCCAACATTTGTTTCGATTGTTTTATTTTTTTCCGACACAGGAGATCACAAAAATGCCAAAAATTCCAATTTTTCAAAATACTATCAGCTGTGTGCAAGAACATTTGAAAAATCTACCTTAATTGCAAGAAAAAAGTGTTGAAAAATAGTTTTAAATTTTGTATTGTTAAGAAGAAATATTGAAAAATTAATATCACTTTAAAAAATCCGTATTTTTCGAACCCCTGCCAATACCAATTTTTTATTTGATTTTTTTTAACAAGAAAGTTTGAAAAAATGGTTAAAAAAATCAATGTTAGCAAATTTTGAAAAATTTCACATTTTTTGAACCCCTGCCAAAATTTTAATATTGAAGTTTGGATAAAAAAATTGAAGAAAATAATAAAAAATTCTGAAAAAAAACATTCCAACATTAGAAAAAATAAATTGTATCATTTTAAAAATTCCATATTTTTCGAACCCTTATAAAAAATTCAATTTTTACTGGATCCCCTAATTTCATGAAATTATAATTAGTTCAGAATTTGCTCAAATAACGAAGATTTTGGCTAAGTATATATTCATAAATTGACCTCTGAAAAAATGGAAAAAGTTGCCGATTTTTTTCACACTTAAATTGAATGGATATGTAGCTAGACTAAGAAGGTATTCATCACTAAAACAAAATGAAAAAAATCAAAAATTTTTTGATTTTTTTGAAAATTTCAAAATTTTGAACATCATATGGAAGATAGGAGTTCAAGTCAGAGGTACAAAAAATTTTCTATGGTTTTTTTACAATATACTACAACTTTTTTCAATTCTCCGTCCAATTTTGCAAAAAAAAAAGTGAAATACAACCCATCCCAGCCGTCACCTCAGTTCATGGCGATTCACTCAAATTTCGTTCAATTTTGAAAAAATAAGATTTTCAATTGCCAAAAAATTAATTAATTTTTTTGCATCAGTTGAAAATTAATACCTATGAAATATTAATGTACTCGATGCCCCCTCCCCCGCCGAATTTCGTCCTTAGAATGTGGGAATTATTGAGCCAACCCTAGCTGGCTCTCCCTCAAGTTCCACCACCGTTTTGGAATCATTTTGGCCTATAACTCCAAAGTTGTCTAAACGGGAAGAGAGGGGGGGGGGGGGTGAAACGACTTCTGCATTTCTGATTTTTTTTTTTTTGAATCGATGCAGTGTTCAATTATACGAAATTTATGAATTTACGTTACAACCAGATGCCAAAAAATGACAAAACCAGGACTCATAAGATCGTCTAATGCAAAACAATAATAAACAAAGGAGAAAAACACAAAGATGGTTTCTGATGCCTGCATCTCATCTCAAAAACATGCATTTCCAACTACATTTTCTATTTAAAAAAATTCGAATACAGCTACTTAAATTACATAAGTGTATGCATGTTTGCTGACCTCAGGATTTGAAGGAACAAAGTTATGCACTAGGCCTGGTAGATGTTTCAAAATGTCGTAACTCCGCTGATGATAAAGATGGGCAATTTTTTTCAAAAACTTTCTTGTAGAACTTTTTAAGCTCTACAAAATAAGTTATATTCATGTTTTGCCTAACTCTGAAATTAAAGGAGTTACAGCGAGTTTAAAATTTATAGGTTTCATAACTCCTTCAATTTTAAAGTTATGCAAAATTTTGTAAGAGCTTATTTTGTTGACTTTTTTGAGCTCTACAAAATGAGCAAATCATTTTTAGAATAACTCTAAAATTGAAGGAGCTACAAACATTAAAACGATAAAAAGTGGCATTATTTTCTTGAAATTCAATTTTTTCTTTTCAAAAAACTGAAAATCTTCCCTCGCCTTTTCAATTTTGGAGTTGAGCAAAAAATTATTAGCTCATTTTGTAAAGCTCAAAAAGCTCAACAAAAAATTACTCTTGCAAAATTTTGCATAACTTGAAAATTGAAGGAGTTATGAAGCCTACACATTTTCGAATCATAGTAACTCCTTCAATTTCAGAGTTAGGTAAAACATGAATATAACTCATTTTGTAGAGCTTAAAAAGTTCTACAAGAAAGTTTTTGAAAAAAATTGCCTATCTATATTATCAGCGGAGTTACGACGTTTTGAAACATCTACGAGGACTTTTGCATAACTTTGTTCCTTCAAATCCTGAGGTCAGCAAACATGCATACACTTATGTAATTTAAGTAGCTGCATCTCTGCTTTGAAGGCGGTGCACTGCGACCGGAACACCCTGTATGTAGATGGAGTCAAAGTAGACAGGTGGTTAATCGGAATGACAGCATATTTTTTGACACCGCGTCAAACTTGGAAAGATTTCCCATTTCATTAATTTTTCACCGCATCCTTCTACATTCCGAGGTCGAGAAAAGAAAAAATCTCAATCTCTCTTCACGATAATCCTTATTACCTTGGCTTTAGGTCGTGAACAGCCGTCGCGTTGGGTCGAGAAAAGGTGTAATTACCATTAGAATACTTTTTAATAAGATCTTTTTCCGGGCCATCGTTAAATTCCAGCCATGCCACGCTAGCTGCGCATTTAACATTGAAATGAAAACGAAATTTTCGGTTTTTAGTACAAAATGTACGTCGGACTCGGTCGGTACTCCGCGTAGCTCCTCGGAATAGAAAATTAAACCTTAATTTTCAAACGCAGCTGGTGCTGGCGCAACTTATACTATACGAGTAACTTAATCTCATAAACCAAAAGAGAAGAGGTGGCTTCCGAACGTATAAATATTTCTATCACGTACGCAGATTAATAAAAAGATTAAGGCGAGACGAGTATGCAGCTCGAAAATTTGCTAATGGACCGTAAAAAGACACAGTGAACAGAAAACCCTCGCGTTTCGTCGCGTCTCCACCAAAGGCAAAAAAACTTTCTTACGTAATTGTCAGCAAAGAAACCGGAGCGAAAAGTAGAGAAAAAAATGAAAGCTAAACGTTATTTTATCGTATCAAAAAATCGTCTGAAATCGCTAGCTATTCGTTACCATCGTACACGTTTCGCTTTGGCGAATTTCAAACATTATAAGAATTCTTTTTACGACTATCGAACGTGGGAATTTCAAAGTACAATTTAAGTCGAAAAAAATAACGCCGAATTTTTATTCCAAAAACAAATCACGAAGTTAAATTTCTTCCAAGTTGGAGTTCGACTTGCATTCGAAGGGTTCTTTGTCATATCGAAATCGTCTGTTGGCAACTTGATTCGATTATCAACGGACGAAGAAAAATTTTCCGCAACTTTTTCGTTATTTTTTCCAACGCAGGATTGTTAATTCGAGCGTATGAAAGGATCCAGTCGTCCTATCCCGAATCAACAGTTTTTTTGTAACAAATTTCGGTTCGTTCGAGTAAAATTACTCGTCTCTACGGTGGCTAAAATTAGAATAGTTTATAAGGAATAATAGTTGAAGTATCTTAGGAACCTAAATTTGCGGTTACGTCAGTTCTTGCCTCTTTCTCTCTCTTCACACTCGAGTCGAAAATATAATTTACGCGGTAATCCGGGAATGTTAAATTATTCTGGTTATTTGAATAATGGCGAATTTTCCTATTAATATTGAGAACAGATACGAAAGATAGAACACGTACGAGAGAGGTAAAGAAACTTCGAAATGTAATTAATACAATGCTGATGCTCGACTAACTCGTACACACGATTTCGTATAATTTCATAAGTGAAGAATATAGAAAATTATATAAAGAGCTCAACTAGCTCGAGTACCTGCAACACTATACATATAGGATATCAAATACCTACGTAATTAGTGAGATTTTTTTCCTACCCTTAAAATTTTACTCGACTCGACGCTTCATTGTTATTCTTGTTTTAAAATCTATGCATTATTACGCGACGACAAAAGCTATGTACAAACTTTATTATTTATCAAGTACCTATTGTTCGCAGGTATTATAAAATAATCAATGTTTTCACAACCGATCAATAATTTATCCGAGTGGAATGATGTTGATAATGTTGAGAAAAAGTGTAAAATGTTTTTTCGCTTTAAGCGCAAAAATTCTCCTTTCTTTTTCTCGTCTCCATCTATCTTCTTGTTGAAAACTTACACAGCGAGCAAATAATGAAGAAGGCGAAGACGTTGAAATGTTGAATATAATTAACTACTAATTTAAAGTTCGTTTATACTTGTTGTTGATAATTTTTAATTATCAACTTTTGTGTATTTTTAGACTCATTTTTTTCACTACATAATAAAGATGAAAAACTTGGCAATGAGTTTGAAAACTGTTTTCATAACGTGAAAGTGTTTTCTTTTGAATCGTAAACGAACGTAGATCTTAATTACGAGTCTTTTAAAACTTTCATGATTGATTTTTTTTCTCCTTCCAATGCCTTCCACTTTGTCGAGAGCGTATTTCAAAACGGTGCGAATTGAATGAGAGATGAAGCCTAGCGGAGCGAGTTGGTTAGTTCGTGAGATAGGGTTTTTTTCAATCGGAGAAACATAGGTACGAGAAAAATATCAAATATTTATATTACTGTACCCAACTCGAGGAGAAAAATCATTTTTATATTTTAGATATTCAGAAAAATAAAACATGGCACTTTTTCTCTCATTTCTAATACTTGAAATTGATCATCAAAGTAACTAAAAATATGTGTTTTTTGAAAGACGGGCGAAAAATTTCAATTTGAGCAAAAATAAGATGAAAATTTAAGAGGGGAGGGGTTTTTGAAAAAAAATGTAATTTTATCAAATTAAAAAATATATATCATTATTTCACGAAAATAAGGAAATACTATTGAGCCTGAGCGAGGCGAGAACGGACATTTTTGCAAAAAAGAGCATTCAAAAGCTTCTTCAGAATTCGAAACTTTGATTATTGAATCAGATTGAAGATAGCTTAAGTGCAAATAACGAATTTGGCCCTCGCCCTCGTTCTGATTTTTTTCTAAGCCCATCAAATACAAGTCGTTTGCCATACGCGAGATTTGGATACAAGAGGGTACCACTAAAAAAAACCTCTAGATGAACATGTTGCCTAACTCGATTATTTCAGGTGCGGATTTCTTTTCGAAAAAAAAATTGAATCAAAAGCAATTTTCAATCATGAGAATAGGCAGTACTTTGAAAATTGAACAAATTTTCATATCATGATTTTTTAACCAACTTCAAAATTGAGGGGTATAAAATAAAAAAATGTTACGTTCATTTTTTGCCTGAAATGAAAACTGGAGGAGCGGTGACACTCGAATCAAATGAAAAATTCAGAAATTTTTTCACTTTCAGTGTTACTAAGCCCCTTCCATTTTGTATTTAGGCAAAAAATTAACATAATGAAAATTGTTCATTTTTCAAAGTACTATTCGTTTCCGCGATTGAATTTTTTTTTAGGATTTTTTTATTTCAAATTATTTTTATAACCCCTTCAATTTCGAAATCAGGCAAAAAATCATGATATAAAAATTTGTTCCATTTTTAAAGTACCACCTACTCCCATGATTGAAAATTGGTTTTATTCATTTTTTTCGAAAAGAAAGCCCCTTAATTAACGCAGATAGGCAACATGTTAATCTGAAGGGTTTTTTTAGTGGTACTCTCTTGTGTCCAAATCTCGCGTATTGCAGACGATTTCTGGAACATCCTGTAGTATCCATTGATGTGAAAAAATTGCTGAAAAAGTTTATACCTTCCTTCCCCTCAAATATGGTACTTTTATTTCAATTTCAATAAAAATGAAGAAAAGTTTTAGTTCTTTGGCACAAAATTACCTACGTAGGAGATAGTTACAATTTTTTTCTCTATAACTCGTATTTTGATTCACTTCTTCGTATCTTTTTCATCTCTTTTAGTTTTCAAACGTGAAAAACACCATAAAATCAAGACGTAACTACTTCTCTACGTAAATATTTGGTTTTGTAGATTTGTTTTCTTTGAATCAAGGACAAAAAATCATAAAAATTGTTATTTTGATAATTTTTGTCATTAATAAACGAAATTACTGGAAAACGACGCCTTCGATGAGAAAAGTCTTAATAACTAATATTGTAGAGGAAAAAATTTGCAACTAAAAGTAGTGATTACATTTTTATTTAACGTCATTTTGAAAGGAAAAAAGTTCCTTCAGTCGAAGTTTCAGCTTCTAAAAATAAAACCCACCTGTCAATGAAGATAAACAAAAACATAATGGCTACTCTAAGGTTTCAAATTTTTCTATCTAAAATATTGATTATTGGAAATTTTTTCATAGCAGGCATTATATTCATGGGATTTTATTTTTTCAATTCCACTTAAATATTAAGTAAAGGGCAATTTTCGAATCTTCACTTGAAATAATTCTTCACAAAATACGAATAAATGAGCGTGAATATTAAACTACACATTTGAATTTTTCCTCAATTTTTTAAAACCAAAATTCGATTTTTTTAAAGAAAAAATAGAAATAACGATTTTTTTATGCCTCAAATTAATGTAATAAATTAAACCAAATTAATTACTTTTTGGGGAAATTCTGCATAAAAATAGGAATTTTTTTGGAAGTGTTTCAAGAGTGGTCGCTCTTCGCTTCCATGGATGTCCTTTGCGAATTAAATTTAAACGAAAATTTTTCTTCGTTTTTACTAAAATTGAAAACTTTTAGAAGATAATGCATTGAAAAAGTCATAAAAATGTCGTGAAAGGGGTGGGGGGAGTTCAAAAGCTTTCTTGAAAATTAGCATCATGTTAATCGAAAGTAGCATTCAACAAATCAACGCAAAAACAAAAAAATGGTGAAATATTTTACGAAATGATGTAGTACGAACACTTATTGGTTAGAATCACATCCTACCATATTAAAATGGAGGTATACAGGGTGTTCTGGTCGCAGTGAACTGCCTTCAAACCAGAGATGCAGCTACCCAAACTACGTAAGTGTATGCATGTTTACCGGCCCCAGGATTTGAAGGGGCAAAGTAATGCACTAGGCCTGGTAGATTTTTCAAAATGTCGTAACTCCGCTGATAATATAGATAGGCAAATTTTTTCTGAAACTTTCTTGTAGAACTTTTCAAGCTCTACAAAATGAGTTTTATTCATGTTTTGCCTAATTCTAAAATTGAAGGAGCTACAATGATTTGAAAATGTGTAGGCTTCATAACTCCTTCAATTTTCAAGTTATGCACAATTTTGTAAGAGTCATTTTTTGTTGAGCTTTTTGAGCTCTACAAAATAAGCTAATGATTTTTAGCATAACTCTACAATTGAAGGAGCTACAACCATTAAAAAGATAAAAAGTGACATCATTTTCTCAAAATTCAATTTTTTTTTTCAAAATTTTTTTCAGAATGGTCTCTCATGTTTTCAATTATGGAGTTGGATAAAAAATTATTAGCTCATTTTATAGAGCTCAAAAAGCTCAACAAAAACTGACTTACAAAATTTTGAAGAACTTGAAAATTGAAGGAGTTATGAATGCCTACAAATTTTCAAATCATTGTAGCTCCTTCAATTTTAGAGTTAGGAAAAACACGAATATAACTCATTTTGTAGAGCTTGAAAAGTTCTACAAGAAAGTTTCGAAACAAATTGCCAATCTATATTATCAGTCGAGTTACGGCGTTTTGAAACATCTAAGAGGACTAGTGCATCACTTTGCCCCTTCAAATCCAGGGGTCGGCAAACGTGCATACAGTTATGTAGTTTGGACAGGTGCATCTCTGGTTTGAAGGCGGTGCACTGAGACTGGAACACCCTGTAGTGGAAGTCCAAATACATAAAAAAATCAAAAACATGAAGCCTTTGAAGCAATCGAAAAATATTATGAAGTTTTTTCGCCATTTAGATAAAAAATCGAGAAAACCAAAGAAATTTCAAGTTACAAATAGTATAAACCTTGAGACATTGAGCCGTAGCAGGCATCCTGGGGAGCTACGGTTGGCAAATCCACGACAAAAATCTTATAATATTCGCCTACGTTCAGTCAAAACGACACATTGAAAATTTGACTCGCAGGAAGGAAGTATCGAGACAAAAATTACCAAATACGCCCACATTTCGGAAGTACGTACATATCTGATGTTCAAAAGCTAGCCAATCTTTTCGAAACATTTCGATATCATTTGATAGAGGATTTTTACTTGGAATCGAGGTTTAAATTGAATTTCCTCCGAAGAAAAATGGTTGACTGGTAGGCTCGCGGCGAGAATCATAATTCCCGGGCGAATTGTGATTGAACTTGTATACATAATTTTGTGGAACCCTTGTTGAAATATCGGGAACGTGTCTGCCTTTGATACGTATGTTTAAAATTTCCAAATTGGTAAAATATACAGCCACCAAGATACAGGCTAGTGGGTAAAATCGAGTTGTACGTGGTTCCCCACCGTCACCCCTTCTATACATAGCGTAGGTGCGGAGCGATATCGATGAATGGTTTTTCCAAAATCACATATTTCGCTGCGAGCTCAACCAATAAATTGAGTTCTTGTTTGAAAACGTGTTTGGAATAAAATGCCCTCTTTTTTTTCCCATTTTTTTTTACTTTCTCAACTACTATATTGACTAATCCGTCAGTAGATTTTCGAGCAGAGATTTGCTTTGGTAAATTTTTTCTCGCTTCGATATCACTTTTTTTCCAACACTCGGTTCGTAGCTCGTCGCAAATATTGTCGGAGGAATTTCTAATCTCTCGACGAAACTGCACTAAAAAGCTGTTTCGACTATGTCGTCGTGTTCTAAATTCCTGCTCTCTTTAGATTCGCTCTGTATAAGTATTCTAATACTTCGCAGTTATATTTTTGTACGTATTATAATGAACTATATAACACTTCAAAGCAGAAATGTATCTGTGTTGAGGGAAAAATAGGTATTCGTACTTTATTTGGCATGTAAACTATTTCAAGTAAATTATGCTAAATAAATGTCAGCAATTCGGGCAAAAAAAATTCATTTTCCTCATTTTTTTGAAAAATTTTGGATAATTTACATAGTTCAGATTTGACCCAAAACGAAAAAAAAAAACTTTACTTGACATACTTTGACAGTAAAATTTCAGTTTATAGTCAAGCCTGCTTCAAAGAGTACTTTTTTATAACTCGTTAGTTATTATGCAAATTAAGTACGACTACGAGCTGCGCCACCGTGTGTAAAATTCGCCCAAGAAAACGAACACGGTTTTTTGTTCTTAGAACCTACATCGAAAGAAGAGATACTTGAACCGTGTGTTTCTAATTAGAAATACACAATTATACGTATAGTACATTAGATGGCAACATCGTATAATTTTATTACACTTGTGTGATTATTTCAACCATACACGTTTCGAAAAATTAACCTCGGTTATTACTCAAATCCTATAGCGAGGAGCTTTTCACATTTAGAACCCATACCGTGTTAAGGCAACTCGACGAGATAATTTACACCTCGAACGAAATTCTTACAATCGTCACAGTTCGGTAACTGTACCGTGCCGGGTGAAGTGCAAGCTCGTACCAGAAGGGGGTGTTTTGTTTCAACCCCACACCACTTCACATTCTAGAGAAATCTGATTCTCTCTCGAATAAGACTGCGGCGTTTCCACGGTGGTAATTTTTTATCGTCTTGGGAACCGGAATCGCAGGCGAAAAGTAAATCTGTACGTAAACAAAAACGTCACATTTTCAACTTTATTTTTTCGCAAGATTCGTACGACTACGAGAAAGGTGAAAATTACACGGGCATGTTTCGAGTCGCGGATGAAGTTAAATATACCGAATTACGAGATCGACTTTAATTTCCTGTTGGGAATATTTCTCTGGATAAATTCTCCGCTCGCAGATTGTAAATCATTTACAACATTTCCACCCATTAAAACGAACATCTTCCAATAACCATAATTTTACAAACATGACTAAATTTCGGTTAGATCGTCTTTCCTCTTTTTTCCTCAGTCGATAATTTTATCGAGAAAGAGTCGAGGGAACGAAGTATTGGTGAAAGAAGGAAATATACCTAGTATAAGATGGAGAATATCTACAGCTAAAACTAACCTTTTTTTCTATACCTCAATTAAATTTTAACCGGAATGGCCCATAAAAGAGGTATAGTCATTAGTAGCATAGCCAGACTTCATTCATGATTGGAGAGGGGGGGGGGGGTAACCTTTTATAAAAATTTGTAAAAATATCCATCATTTTGCCAAAATGAATCATAAAAAACATCCAAAAACTGAAATTTCATCATTTTTTTCAATATTTCGGTCGTCGAAGGAGAGAAAGATTCAGACCCCCTGTTCCCTCCTAAATACGACACGAAGAGTCATTATTATAAAATTCAATCGTAACTTTTCCCCAAAAAAATCAAACAATGTACATAAAGAGAAATTAAATTCGAAATATTTATGAATGATTTTTTTAGAACCATTGCAGTAAAGAGTAACAATAGTTGTTTAGGAGGTGGAACATGTATTTTCGATGGAAAAAAGTCCTCTTCGACCCCCCTCCTTATTTTCAGTTATCAAAGAAAGAATTGATGGATCAAAAATTGTTCTCATTTGACACTCAGATATAGTAAAATCGAAGAAAATAGTAAAACATTATCATCACGGGTCATTTTTTAGTTAATAGTTCTTCTAATTGAAAAACAAGCCTCATATTCGGACTCAACACACCCGAAAACCTTGAAGTCGATACCCATGAAGGATTTTTATCATTTTTTGAATTCAACCCCCTCCCCCACCCCGCAAATATTCATCGAATGAATAAGTTGAACGATAAACGGTGATTTTTCTCAAACCTTAATATCACTATATCGAATAAGGACTCATTTGAAGTGACAGACTTATTAATATACGCGTAAATCCAATTTTTCAAAATTGTGGTTGCAGGGGGTGGGGGTTGTATAAGCAAAAACTCTGAAAAATGATAACATATCGTCATACATATCGATTTCATGGTTTTTGATGGTGCTGAATTCAAATTTTGGGTTGAATTTACGATTGGATTAGATTTTTGAGCAAGAAGCATAGAAGTGACTTTAAAAAAATCTCCCCTTGGACTTTCATGCCTGGTGAAATGTCTAAAAGTCAAATTTTGAAACAACTGAAATTTTCCACGTCAAAATAATCGTTTGAAATCTGAAAAATGTTTCAAGTCTAGAAAGCCTAAAATATCCTGACTAAATGTCTGAAAGTCAGCCTTGGTCATCGCGAAAACATATCTTGAGCTAATAATTTTTAATTATAGGTAAATGTTACAAAGTTGTCAGTAACATGTCATGTCCACCCCCCCCCCTCATCCTAAATAATTGCATATATATTAATAATTTATCTTATCGAGCTACACATCACGTATACATTGAACTTAGAGATTCTTAGAAACATAATTTGAGTATTTACAGCAGAGGTGGATCAACTTCTATCCACTCCTAAGCACAATAAAAATGCCACACCACCTTTCACACTAAAAGATGATTATTTAAAGTGGGAAAAAAACTTCATTATGAAAGTCGAAAAATTCTTGAAATTTTTAAAAACATATCAATCGTGCTTTTTATTGGGGAAATATTTCGAAAAAGTAGCTTACCCTATTTGCAATCAGATAGGATCTTTGAAGGGGGAGAAGGGGTTTGATGAGAAAAACTGTAATTTTATGTAAAATTTTTGAAAAATATGACTTATTTTGCTAAAATACGTAAATTTATTGAGCCCAAGCGAAGCAAGGGGAAATTTTTTTGGAAAAAGACACCTCAATAGTAAAATTTTATAAATTTTTCTGATATTTAGGGTAGTTTAGATCCCTTGGACCTTTGCCAGATTAACTCCTAGAAATCGAGTTCTAATTATATTGCCACACTAATTTCCATTTTTTTTTGCGTACATTACGAATTATTTGCTTTTATTGCCCTAAAAATTTTCCTTACCAGACCATTGCCTATTTTGTTGTCTGGTTACATCATACATATCTACGCCACTGATCTAAAGGGTGTTTTATATTGAAGACATCTCCAGGGGTAAATCGGTTTTTATTGATTCATTGGCATTTGCAACGTACAATCAATTTTCGAATACTTTATCAATTTTGAAGGAAATGTAGTAATTATTTCAATTTTATTCAAAATATCTCGTAGATGCTATCAAAACTATTGGCATTAAAAAAAACTAGAATCATGTTTTGTAATCTTCGTAACCAAAATTTCAGCAAGGCAATTTGATTTTTCGATTTTTGATGAATTTTTAAAAATCGAAAAATTGCATTTTGGGTGAAAATGAAATATTTTCAGAAAAAAGTACTTTTGCAGTAGAATTGATGATAATTGGGTATCAACATCATATAAGCAGGCTTTCTGACCTCGAATTTCACCATTTTCAGTCGTTCTGAAGTCTCCAGCGTGATTTTGATTTTCTCCAACATTTTCAAATTTCTCTGAAAAGGGCGTAAATCAACTTTGACAGGGAAAAATCGAGTTCTCGTCTCCCTTCGAGTAGCTTAATAAGAAATTTCTCCTCTGCCACGATTTCCATACGGACAACTCAATTGATATATTTCGAAAATGACCAAAATTTTGAAAATGGCCAGACTGGCTCATCATCTCCACCAAAAAAGGTCGATTTACTGGTTAAGATACTTGAAAGAAAGCGAGAGTTCGAAATTTATGTGTCCAAGTTGATTTACGAATCTTCTGAAAAAATTTGAAAATACTGAAGAATATCAAAATCCTGCTGGAGACTTTAGAACGATAGGAAATGGAGAAATTCGGGTTTTAGAGGTAGATATTACAGCATAGGGTTCTAATTTACATCAATTGTATTGCAAATGACTTTTTTTTCAAAAATATCGCATTTTCGTTAAAAAATATACGATTTTAAACTTATCAAAAATTCGCCAAAAATCGAAAAATCAACTCAGCCAGCTAAAATTTTAACTCAAGGTGTTACAAAGCATCACAAAAAAAAACAAAAAATTCCTATCTATAAAATGGCGAACTTTCAACAACGCTAAAATAGATGCAAAAAATATTTAGGTACTCGCAGAAATAATTTTTTCCACCAACTTCCAATTCTGCATTTCGCGTACATACGAATACGGGAAAGGGATCGGAACCCCGTTGAAGTTTTAAATTTCACACACACGCGTTGGAAATTGAATTTAGACGGCGAGACGAGTCTGAAGAAAACTAGGTTATTGATTTTCATTCGATAATCTTGTATTTTGAATTTGTACAAGTACAAGTTGCGATTGCATCGCGAGTTTATACAAAACGTCGCGTCGCGGCGTGGTTTTGGGTGTACGAGGGGTACCATATTCGATGTTGGGAAGGAAAAGTTATATGCATATTTTAAAATTTTCGCAATCTTGTTTCGCCAACTTTATACGTGCGGTGGCGTCAAGTTGATGCATTTTTTTATTATCGCGTCTGTCGCCTTTGAAATGGCATCGAGTTCGGTGCACAACCAAGTGGTACTTGATTAAGTATGCAAAGAACTTGCCGGAGAGTTTGGGTTTCCTATCTATAGACCATGTTAAGTGGATGCTTTAGAGTAATAGCTTACAAAGGTATACCTTTTCCTTTTTTTTTATTTCGACGATATAATATCGAGGATAAAACTATAGCATATGTCGTTATCGGTGGTATTTAATATTTCAAATTATCGTCTCGTAGGCTCTTTTCTTTATGCATATTTGAATGAGGATACTTGACGTCAACATGGTCGTATTAATTAATAAATTTGCAGCTAGGTGTATATGTGTTTCTACTTATTACTTACCTAGCTCTAAATCAACTTGTATGCTTCTTTGTTTCAGGTGAGTGACCCAAACGAATTGTTACCATCCCTGCAACATAACACCGAATGTAAACAGGTAAAAAAAGAGAACACGAAAAATACATTTTCACATCGAAATGAAAACCTCTTCTAGTATTTAAGATGAAAAACGACGTCAACGCGAGTATCTCGTACGAGGGCGCCATTTCGTCGGTAATTTATTTATTTTCAAATAAATAAAAATTTCACGCACCCTTTTCGAAGACCTTCACCTGCCGGCACCACGGGTAAGAGTTCATATTTCAAAAGGTTGCCGCATGCCGGACCATCTCAGCCCGAGCTATTAAACGTGAACCGCATTTTGAAAAATTCATTCGTTTTTGGTCGCCAGATAAGGAGCTTTAGTGACCAAAAGGGATACCAAACCGCACGCGTTCTATCTACATAATCATAATACGTATAGGGATACTCTCGCTAGCGTCCATATCCGTGGCCACATACGAGCATGTGGGGGAAAAAAATGGAATTTATAATAAATTTACAGACGCTCGATATCATCGGAGGCAACGATGGCGCCCTGTTTACCGCGGAGTACTTTACCATTAACAACATTCCTTTGTCATTAAGTAATGTTAACGGCACATGGTCGTATTCTCTCGTTACATATACACCGAAGCAAGAAAGCAGATTGTGAAATTAACAATTTACGAGTAAACAGCTTAAAGTGTAAACTTTCAGCATCCGGGTGTCTTCTTGCTTAAAGTCAAATTAATTAATAAACTCGAATTTCACGTTTAAAATATTAAAATCTCGCATTCTCTCCTTTTCCCTCCCCTTTTTGGATAAATTTTACCTGCGATTCTGCGTGTGATTTATTCGTTCGAAATAATTAAATATTCGATATCTCGGTCTCCTCGAGTCGACGTCCTAGGGTATACCGAGACGAAAACGCCGCAAAAAAATAATTTGATATTTGAACCAAGAAATGAAAATTTGACAGAGGTGTTGCTCTCTCCCTATCTCGACTCGAATTGAAAACTACGAACGTAGATTTCTATTTCAACCTCGTCCCCGTTTTCCGAAGGCTAAAAAAAAAAAGCAACGCAAACACAAATTTTCATTTCTTTATATTTTACCTACGTATTCGTTGTTTTCTATTTTTCGAGCAGCTATACGAGCCTGGCCCGGTAAACAAACGTCGAGTAATATATATTACGATTAAAATGGCGAATGGCGTTTGATTTTTATTTCGTAGGTTTGCCTGCCTGCCTGCGTTGTTTCATATGTACAAAATATTACTACATAGTAAAATATGAAATATTCCATTTGAATTATAAATCCCCTAGAGGAAATAAACACGCCGGTTTATCCAAAATTTCACTCGGTTCGTCGACATAAACACGTTTTATGTACAATCGAATATACACACGTACCTATATGTAACGATTATTTAAATTTTTTACTCTTACGAGTTGGTAAGTAGGCGATTTAAAATCTAGATTGTTAAGTAGTGTAGAGTAAATTGTCTCCGATAAAATTTTTATTCGTAATTTTTACGATTATGTACGAAGGAAATTATCTTAATTTTGTGTCGATTCTAAAAGATCCGAGATAATAGCAATATTTAAACGAAATAAAATTCTTAATCAAGTTGAAAGCCAGATTATTGAGAGATCTTTCAATTTTATGAACGTCTTTTTGGATTAAATTGATTTAATATTTGTACTTAACGGATAAATTTCGAATTCAAAATTTGAGAAGTGTGTTTTGAAAGGAATTAATGTTATTCGTTTTTTTCTACTTAAATTTTTTTCATTCAAAACCAGAACATTCAGCTGTATTTTTTCTCAAATTCGAATTGATTTTCTTCCACTTTGAATTGTTGGTTTTTCAAAAATTCAGTCCTCGCTTTCGATTTGGTCAAATTATTATACTTCTTGATGAATTCTAGAAAATATCAGAGTATCATCATCATTGTTTTTCTTTTCACTTGGCATTTTCTAACTCAAAACATGCTAAATTGAAATCACCAAAAATCAAGTTTTTGCCCACTGAATTATAATTTTTTCAAATTATATTTACCCTCGTTCTGCTCGTACAAGTGCAATCCACATTCTAATTTTTTTTAAAAGAAATTTTATGAATGAATCTTGATCTAGAGTCTGAAAAAGAGAAAATGAGCCGATATGCTCTTTTTTTTAAAGCTCTCCTTTTTTGAGAGTGCATCCCCTTTCCTTGGAAGTGCCCTATCTTCGTTCCTAACACTCATTTTGAAAAAATGTTCAAACAAAAGTTGTAGATTGAGATACTAGGAATAATTTCGGTTATCACAAAAATTTCGATTGGACCCCTCCCTCCCCCCCCCCCAATTTTTTT
>FIZU01005216.1:0-12419 GCA_900064475.1 Pseudococcus longispinus
ATTTTCAATTTTGGAATGAGTTTTTCTATCCGCTAGCTATTTTTAGTCCATTTCACTGTATCTAGTAATACAGGGCTTGGAAGTTGGCCGGAAGCTGAAAGCCGGAAGCTGGGAGCGAAAAAAATCCAGTCAATCCAAAAAAACCAAACGGAAGCTAAAAGCCGAAAGCTGGAAGCTGAAGTCGATTTTTATTGGCTTCCAGCTTCAGCTTTCGGCTTTTAGCTTCAGTTTGGTTATTTGGAATGCTTCCAGCTTCCGGCTAACTTCTAAGTCCTGAGACAGACTCAGAAAATACAGCGCTAGAAAAGACTAGACAGTCCTAGAAAAGAGAGTCCTAAAAAGGCAAGCCTAGAAAAAACAGTGCTAGAAAAGAAAACCTAGAAAGACATTCCTAGAAAAGACAAGAGTACCCTAGAAAAGGCAAGACAGTCCTAGAAAAGACAGTCCTAGAAAAGACACCCTAGAAAAAACCAACCTAAAAAAGATAAGGCAGCCCTACAAAAGACAAGACAGCCCCACAAAAGACATGACAGTCCCAGAAAATACAGCCCTACAAAAGATATATTTTTTCCATTTATTATTTTTTTGTTCCCTCATTTCCTAATACTCCTTCTTTTATTAGTAATGACTCTAAAAAATGTTTATCCCCTCTAATGCGAAAATAGGTGATTCTTTCAGTTGGCTGAAATTTAAACTCCCCCAACCCCATTTTTATCACACTGGGAAGAGGGATTAAAAATTTTTGTGATTATTTTTAATTTTTTCATTTCCAGCTACTTTTTAATTTTTGGAAATTTTAGTCAACTTGAAGCACCTACAATTCTCCATCTTGTAAATTACAAATTTTTAAAACCAAGAAAATGTTCTCAACATAAATAAAAGCTACCATAGAGATGAAGCAACTGAACTCACATCAAAAATAAAACCTCTAAAACTGTCAAACAAAGATTACCCGAAACCACACAAGTTCAAAGTTTGAAAAATAGGTATCCACCATAAGGTCACTTAGAAAATTGACCAGCCAAATAAACATCAGGCACTTTTCATTCCAATACCACCATTCTCCATGTAATCCAGATCGAACCATACCACTCTTAAGGTCTCGGATGCGGTATAATTATGCGATGAATTTTTCAACGCCGATGAAAATGCGGAATTTACAGTTCGGTATGTGGCTCATCTGTATCACCCTGGGTACTTATACGATGCCATAGGACGGGGGTGGTAATTTATGTGCTGAAAAAAGGAAGAATGGCAGTCACGAATAAGTACTTGCCAAAGAGTGCGATGACGCGAAACGACGTTAACGTATGTGACGATTACTGGTGCGGATTTTAAATGAGTCTTCGCATAGTGGCGTTTTTCTTCGCTCAGCTCGATGAAAAACACTCGCTCGTAAACATTTGTCTGAAGGTGTAAACATTGCGGAGAAAAAAGAACGTGATCTAGCGAATACAGTGTGTTGAAAAAATGGTCACGTATATGGGACAGTATAAAGTATATCTCATTGTACATATATAAAGAGAACCGACTTTAGAGTTTAATTAATCAAAGCTGTGGCCCTTTTTTTTTTCATTCGTGTATCTTTTTCTTTTACACTGTGAGATTTCTTGGGTACTACATACGACTCGATTAGATTTACCTATTTCTTCTTCCACTGAGGAAGATTAAATAAGCGATATTTTCGATCCACCCTGTTTCACTCACATCAGTTAAACTGGTACGTTGCCAAAAATGAGAAAATTCCAATCGATAGGAGAAAAACGAATTCCCTGTTGAGCTTACCTAGCTTTATTGTGTCGGAGGAACTCGTTATTGTATCTCTTTACGATTGGCGAGCGTTTGTATTGGAGCGTGTTCGGACTAAAGGAAGAGCAATGGAAAAAATACTCGCTAGTTTTTATACTTCTTAGGTACACTACGGTGGGATATATCGTATCAATAGACTGTGTGTTTTGCACTTTACACTGTACTTTTTGTTGACAAATTCTGCCCCGTGACCGGAATATTATCCGGAGTGAATTTATCGCCATGTATAAAATGTAGATACCAATGTAATTTCGACCATAAAGTCGCAACAAGTTTTTTCGTTTTGGGCTCCAAAAGGATAAAATCATCCACCTTTCTTCCGGGTGCAGTTTATTCTACGATGGTACGTTACGGTTACTTAAATCGGGTATTAAATTTTCAACTCGATCGTATAGTACGAAGGGAATCGAGCAACGAGTTTTTTAGTCTCTTTTGATATCCGCGTATATAAATATAAATTATTAAAACACGTTTTCGAAAAATGACGTCTGCCAGGCCCGACAAAGAGAGCTGTAAAATTCGAATTACCACTAAGCGGCAAAATGCATTTGCCAGAGTAATACTTCGAGGCTGGTTGAACGCAGCCCTTATAGTATACCCTACGCCTTCGTTTATACATGTTTTTCCTCCATGCTACATAGGTACCTCTCTTTAACAAAATGGGTAAAGTCAAAGAGTGAAAATAATAGATGGGGGCGTCTGGAAATTCGACTTTCTTACCTTTGAATGCAATTTACCGCAGATACGTAGCAACAACCTCCGACAGAGAGAGCTTTGTCCCCGAGGAAAAATCTTTCTTCTTTAACTGGCAGAACGAAGCATCCCATTCGCCGGGGCGAAGTTTAATACGAATGTGTACGCATTTAAGAGATTTATGTCGTCACTGCTCGAATACTAATGATTACCTTAGCTCTCTCCGGACGCAAGGGTTCTCAATAAAGCCGATTCTACGCTGTAAATTATATATAAAAGCTTTCCTCCGTCCTCGTCGTCGTGTCGGTGTGTTCGAAATGATGAAAGTTTTCTTATGCTGGTTGTTTTTTCTTTTCACTTTTTCGCGTTTTCGGTTTTTTTTTCTTAGTATGCATTTGTAGGTACCTAGTACGCGTTATTTATTATGATGGTGTGGATGTAAAATAAGCGAGTGGAAGCGAGCGAGAAGAATTTTTCACTTTGTAGGGGAGTATGAAAAAACTTGACCCTTTGTTTCGTTTTTCGACACCTTCGAGATGATTATTTCCAAACGTGGTAGGAGGGTTGAAATCGGTGTCATATTTTTATTAGATCTCGAAATGAGCATTTTTTTAATAGGTGGAGTCCAGTGCTGGTAGAATTAAGTAGAGAGGATGATGGTTTAACAAAATTTTAGGGAGATATTGAGCAACTATGAGAATTTTTGATACGTATACGAATAAAAAGAAGAGTATTTTAAAGAAAGCCACTAACCTGAAATAATTTGAAAACGATTGAAATTTTCATAAAAATACTTCAAAATTGGTGAAAAAGATATCAAAAATGAGAGAAATATTTTAAAAATTATTTTTAAAGAAATCATTGAAAATGTTCCAAAACTGGTGAAAAAATCGTCAAAAATTTCCGGAATGATGTGAAAGTAGTTGAAAAATCCTTAAAAATCCTTAAAAACGTTGCAAAAATTGTGAAAAAGTTACGAAGAACTTTCTGAAAAGTTTTGAAAATGAATAAAATTTTTATAAAAATGCTAAAGAATTGGTAAAAAAGGTATCAGGCATGTCAGAAATATTCTAAAAATTGTCCAAAAATCATTGAAAATGTTGCGAAAGTTGTGAACAAATAAATTAGTTAAAATCGTGAAAAATTTCCGAAAACTGATGAAATGTGCATAAAAATGCTACGAAATTGGTCAAAAAAGTATCAGAAATGTCTGAAATATAATAAAAATTGTCAAAATGTCATTGAAAATGTTACAAAAGAAATGAAAAAATCAAAAATTGACAGTTTCTGCAATATTTTCTCACAATTTTTGCAAAATTTTCAACAATTCTTATGAAATTTTTGGCAATTTTTACAACGTTTCAAACATTTTTGACGACGGTTTTTCAAAATGTTCAATGTTTTTTATGAAATTTTTAACAATTTTTACAAATTTTTAGATGTTTTTGATTACTTTTTCCAAAGCTTCTGCAACATTTCCAAAGATTTTTGTGGAATTTTTATAATATTTGTAACACTTCGGGATAATTTGTCACCAATTTTACAACATTGTTTTATAAAACTTTCATCCGTTTTCTCAACATTTCAGAAATTCTTCACAACTTTTCGCAATTCTTGCTGCACTTTTCATAACTTTTTGACTATTTTTTTTTCGCAACTTTTGCAGCATCTTCTACGATTTTTTGAAACAATTTTCTAACATTTCTGGCAATTTTTTCATCAATTTTTCTATATTTCAGAAAATTCTCACGACTTTTTCTCGATTCTTACTTCAAATTTGGTGACCTTTTTGACAATTTTTACAACATTTTAAATATTTTTAATAATTTTTACGACACTCGAGACATTTTCAACTTTTTTTTCACAACTTTTACAAAATCTTCAATAATTTTTTGAAACAATTTCAACAATCTTTCTGACATTTCTGACAACTTTTCCATCAATTTTTCAACATTTTAGAAAATTTCCACTTTTTTGCAATTCTCACTGCATTTTTGATGACTTTTTGACAATTTTTGCAACATTTCAAACATTTTTGACAATTTTTACGACATTTTAGGCATTTTTAAGTTTTAACTTTTTTTCACAACTTTTGCAACATCTTCAATGATTTTTTTAAAACAATTTTAACAATATTTCTGACATTTCTGGCAACTTTTTCATCATTTTTACGACACTTCAGACATTTTTGACTCTTTTTTAACAACTTTTTCAAAATCTTCAATGATTTTTTTAAAACAATTTTAACAATCTTGCAACTTTTCCATCAATTTTTCATCGTTTAAGAAAATTTCCACTTTTTTGAAATTCTTACGGCATTTTGATAACTTTTTGACAATTTTTCAACATTTCAAACATTTACGACATTTTAGCCATTTTTAACTGTTTTTTCACAACTTTTTGCAACATCTTCAATGATTTTTTCAAAACAATTTTAACAATATTTCTGACATTTCTGGCAACTTTTCATCAGTTTTACAACATTTCAGAACATTTTCATGACTTTTTTGCAAATCATTTTCAATGGCGTTTTGACGCTGTCAACATTTCAAACATTTTTAATTTAATTTTTGACAATTTTTATGACATTTCAGACAGTTTTACCGACTTTTTCACAACTTTTGCAACATTTTCAAATATTTCAATGATGTTTGCGACTCTTTTTCCAACATTTTACGCATTTTTTATAATTTTCATTTTATTTTTTTTGGTTTGGAAAATTCCCTCTCACGACCACCCATTTTTTCTTAGTCTAAAAAATGATCTACCTGCCTAATAAAATTTTCCAAGTCCAAAATGCCATCCGGAGTAACGCCCTATTGCCTTGATGAAAAACCATGACACAAAAAATTTTCTGACCCCCTCCTCCCTTCTGTAATGAGACGTATGTATTTGAAACATCAGATTTTTTCAGCCCAATAAGTCAAAGAGAATTCCTGGAATTTTTCAGCACCAAAAAGTCATCCAGTGTAACAAAATTTTGAGACGCAAAAGTTCTCATGACTACCGCAGCTACCAGGATGCTTAACTGGAATTGTTTTTGGAAAATGACTTTCTATGACTTTTTCCATGATTTTTTTTTACATATCTAATGTTTTTTTAATGAAAATTTTTGTAACTTTACCAAAAAAAAAACAAAAAAAAACCATGAAAAAGAATTAAAATTAATTATAACCCAATCCAATCTGAATTTTGCCCCATAAAAAGTAAAAAATCCATGAATCTCATGATCTGTTAGACACCCTGTATAAGAGATATTCATATCATTAAAACTGTTCAATCAAAATTTCACAATCGTCACACCAGGAGCAGAGGTAGGCATGAGGTGGCGATCTAAAAACTGAATTATGGGGTTTTTCGACCATAATACTCAACTTTTCTCTAATTATTTTCAAAATTCACGCTGAGGGTCAAATTCTCTTCTTCTTCTTCTATTTCATCGCCATCAAATAAACGAGTCACATCCAAGTAGATTAGGATATTTCAGATATTAAAATTTAACTTGGATTAAAATTTTATGATTAAATTAAATCAATTTTTTTGGAATAAATTCATTTCATTTTTTCAAGGGAACCCCTTTTTAAAAATAATTTTTAACGATTGATTGTAAAAAAAATTGAATTCGGATGTCAAATTCAGTCTTGATAGCAAAATGATCTCCTCGATGTTTTTTTCATCTACCAAATTCATTTTCAATCCATACATTTCATGCTCGCCGCACTCTCGCGCAAAAAACCTCGCCTCGAAGCCAAACACACCAATAACTAAGCTACCTACGAATACAGTACATGTACAAACGAAAATATGATTTGCTCTTTTATTCGTTCTTTCGTAATCAAATATAAAAGACCGGAACCGAAGTCAAGTTCGAAAGAAGATGATCGTTATAAAAAAAATAGCTCCCTCGACCGTCCACTTTTTTCGACATTTCTACTCGAGTATACTATTTCGTAACAAATTACTCGTCGATCTTTTTTCCTTTTTTCATTATTTTATTTCCAACGTTTTCATTGAATTTTTACCTCGTTACCCGTTGATTCGACTTTGACACATTCGAAGTAATTTAGAATTTTTTCTCTCTTTATCGATACGACATGGGCGAAAATTCGTGGTATTTGACAGCTTAAACGATTTTCCAGTTCCACCGATGACATGTTAACATTTTGAATTCCATGAAAAGCGAAAAGTATATACGTTCAGTAAATTAGTATACCTAGCTACCTACGTATATAAAATAGGTCATTCTATTTATACACGTCATAATGGCGTCATCGTCAATTCGTTTATAATCGAAATGCACCCCTCCAGCGGACCTCGTGCTTTGAAGATAAACGAAATGAATGTTGTATCATTGTATAAACAAAATACCCATCTATGTACCCGCCGATACTACTTTATACATACATTGTCGAAAATTATACACAGAATACCCTTCGCATGCACCATATATGCCACTTTCGCCCCAACCTTTCCATCGCGGGATATATTTTTATCGAATTTTTAACCACTTAATTCCGCACCGAACGTGACACGTATTCGCTGTCATATAAAAGAAATTCAATTTTTTTTTCGCTCTCTGGCTTCGTCCCGAAATCGTAGAGATTAAGTATTGAAATTTTTATAATGCCGGAATCCGGCTGTTGTTCAAATATTTGAAAGCGGAAATGAATTTTTCATCATTTCGTGATAACATTTGAACTCCTCTGACGGTTGCCAATTTCACCTAATCCAGCCATTCTTAAATTCGCAAATGAATTCCCATCTCATAGCTTCTTTTTTTTTCCTGCGAACGAATTCTGTGCCAATTTTCCATATTCACATACCCCCCTGCAAAGTAGTCGTTATGCTAAACTACACATCGAAATATCCACATCACGTTGGGCCACGACATGCGGGGTAATTTCCGGTAAAACGAGACTTGGGATATGTCGTTGGTAAATTTTTCATTGTCTACACATCTCGTACTTTCCCCTTTGCACTTTGTGAAATCATTTCGCACACAGCCTCATTTCAATACTTTTCTACTAGAAAATATTCCACTATGCTTTCACAACATTCCCACATCCATCTTACTATTTTTTATGGCCAAAGTGGAAGGAAAAAAACAGGAAGGAATTGCCAGAAGCGTATAATAAAAACACAAGTTTGCTTCATGTATTATCTTAATATTCCTTTTGTCATAGAACAAGGTTCATAAGCGAGACGATGGCGGGAAAAAAAAAGAAGGGGTGAGCTTATCCCGTATTTTTAGTATGTATTGGTTTGTTGATGTCATGTCAAGACGACGTTAAGGGCACGAATGGCAGTTTTCAACCGTCAGCATGACAAACAACCGTACTAATATCGGATGTCTCGTCCGGTTTCGTCATTCTTGTGTATATTTCTTTCTGTCTTTTTTTTTCCGCGAGAAAAAACCCCTAAAATATATAAACCTTTTTTCACACCCTTTTGTGAAAAACTGACTGAAGAATTCCCCTCGTTTTTTAAAACGTGTGTCTATATAAATGTAAAAAGAAATCATTCGGATGACGTTTCTACCCCTCTCGCGGATCCATTGTGACATCGTTTCACGACGGAAAAGCCTGTTGAATATTGATTATTGGCAAATAAACGTGTTTCGATTGTATGCACTTTTTAGGCGTGTGCATAAGCTGGGGTGCGATAATCAATTCGTGTTTGAAGTGAGGTTTGAAGTTGTCTCGTCAGTGTAATATTTGTAGAAATTATTCGTTAGGATAATAATATGAATATATTTTTGGACTGGGAAATCTATTTATCATTTTAATAGAAAAATACGGGAAAATTTTGAAAATTTTGAGAGAAAAAATAGGTAATTAACTTTACTGACTTCAGCCCTTTTTTTTGAAATGTTGAATTCAACTTTCTTTTGTAATCTGTTGAAATTTATTGAATTTTACTTTTCGTGGTCCTTTTTTAAAAAACTTCTCTCAAGTTCAAATATTTTTCCTATTTTCCGAAAATGTGAGTATTCGTTTGAAAAATTTAATTTAAATTTTAAATCTTGAAGATCTTTTTGATACGATGACGATTCTATTATTCAGTAACCTTTAAAGTTCAATATTCATGAAAAAAGTAACTTATTTTTTGATCATGAGCATTTTTTGTATAATCCCCCCCCCCCTCCGTTATCGCTGGAGAGTTTGGTTCACTCATTATACCTACTCATTTTTGCAAATTATAGAGGTTTTTTTTCATATGAACAGTTTTTTTTTGACGTGGATATATTTTATGAAGAGGGGGAGGGGGGTCATTCTGAAAATTTTGACCATTTTTGCGTCATGTTTTTTTCAAACTTTTCAATATTTTGTGAGACTTTTGAAAACTTCAATATTTTGTCATTCAAATGGCATTTTGGACAGAAAATTATCAGAAATTCTTGACTTTTCGACTCAGGAAAATTTATATGGTTTTAAAATTTGACTTTTAAATATTTTTTGCCATAAATTACAGGGCGTTTACCAAGATGACGGATTTTATCAAATTTTTCTGTTTGGTGGTAAACAACCCACCCAGAAGAACACTTTGTCATAAGGCAGTAGACGTTTTTTTTGTTGCAATTTTTCATTAATAACTTTTTAAAAAAAAGATTTACGAAAATTTTTGTTGAATTATTTTTCCAAGAGAATGAAATTATCTTTCAAATGGTGTATTTACTTCTGAATTTTACTTTATTGTGCGTTCATAAAGAGGCAAATTGTGGATACACTTTATTACCTCGCTCAATAACGTCGAAAGATTTTGAATTTTGAATCCACCTTCCATCACTTTGGTGAGTTATCATTTAGGTTTAGGGTCAAAATAATCCCAAAAGTGTATAAGGCAGAGCCGATTCGAAAGGGTTATGAGAAGGTGGCGAATCTACCAGCCATTTTTCGATCTTAAAAATTCAACAAATTTTTGTACGATTGATTTTTCAAAATTTTTTCAATCAATGAGAAAATTTGTCTATTTTTGATGATAATTTGACTGAGGAGGGTGAGAGACATACACATCTTCTAGTTTTATTCTCGAGCTCGTCCCAATGTACACCAATATTTTTTTTTTTTTTTTTTTTTGAGGAACTCTCTTTTTGAACTTCCAGCTAACAAAAACTTGGCTAAGTTCTCATAAAGTCGTTAAAATTGTTAAAAATGTGATTAAAATCGTTCAAAACTATGTAAAACAGTAAAAATTGATCATTTGTGATTAATATTGAGCATAATTAAATTCTCAAATGTCCAAACTGTTTAAAATGCAAGAAAAAATCTTTAAATAAATATAAAGCTGAAAAAACTTTCTTCAAAATAGTGTGAAACATTGAAAAAGTACCTCAAAATATCGTGAAAATCATTTAAAATGCAAGGAAAATGAATTCCTTTCAAAAAGACGTAAAAAGTCCTTTCTTGAAATTTTCCAAGTCCAAAAAAGTCAGACAAAAATCTAAAAGTCAGCGTATCAAATTTTCGTGAGTAAATTTTGTAATGGAATATTTTTGAAAATTTTTCGAAATCTGAAAATTTTTCCAAATTCAAAAAAATTTGACAAAATGCCCAAAAGTCAGCTTCAGATAAAAAGCTGTCTGATAAAATGTCTGATTTGAACTTTCTTGAAATTTTTGAATTCCATAAAGTTGAAATTTTTCAAGTACAAAAGTTCATTTGAATTCTTAAAAATTTTCTAGATCCAAAAAAGTCTGACAAAATGTCTGAAAATCAGCGTAATATCTGAAATTTTCATCCTATGCTAAAATTAATGAAAATTCAATAAAACCCTTTGAAATATCGTAAAAAATTTTCAAAATATTGAAAATGATTGCATATAAATAGCTACTATTGAAATTTTCGAGTAAAAACAACGTTAAAGTTGTTAAATTATCTTGAAAATAATTCAAAACATTGAAAAAAATATCAAAAATTCATGAAAATTGTAGAAAAATGATAAAAAGTCAAAGCAACTCCTTGCAAAATAAGAAATAAAATTAATTCTTAAAGCTCCATTTTTTTTCAATATTTTCATCTAAACTTTTCACGGTTTTAACGAAATTTTGAATACATTGACAACAATCAACCAATCTTAACGATATTTTTGATGTTTTATGGCATTTTTGAAATAATTTGAACGATTTTCACAACATTTCAACTAATTTCAATGTTAAACAATTTCTATGCAGTTTTGAAATTTTTTTATCAATTCCTAGATTTTGACCCAACTTATAACCGTTTTAGATAGATTTTTTACAATTCCAGGACTTTTACCTAAAAAACCATTTTTACATTTCACAACTGTTAACGCTTTTGAAAATTTTTTATGATATTTTCATAATATTTCATGTAAAATATCGTAATTAAAAAAAATCTAAAACTTTCTTTTTAAAAATACAAGAAATATTTTAGAAAATAACTCTCGCTAGTTGATATATGTATTTGTAGAATGGTCCTACGAGCGAAGTTTGCACAATTACATATACCTGCCATTATAAAGTAACTGACGAGGAATTTCGTACATGTTATCTTCATTTATCACCTGACGGCGTCGTGATCTATATTTCAATAAACGACAGTTTCAGAAGGATACTCACCTAGAACAAATTAAAAATAAGCATCGTTTAGTAAAATTACACACGCTCATTACCAAATAGAATATCGTACGAAATATAGTTTTAATTGTCGAATTTTTCAACAAATTGTAAATTATGAGCTTTAAAATTTATGAACGTTAGTCATAATTTATAAATTGTGACATTTCAATTTCATGTTCAAACTTCAGTGAACAGTCAAATAGATAACTCACTGGAAAAATTACGCTTTACAACTGTAATATAAAATTTTCTTTTGTAAGTGAGTTGATTTAGAGCGACAAATTTTGACAGTTGTGATCAAATATAGAAAAAGTGCTCAGCTACCCCTTCTATTCACAACAGTCATTTCAGTAATTTTCAATGTCAAAATTCGAACATACATTAAATGAGTTCATTCAGACCAGCTACCTTCAGTTTTCAACAGTCATTTCGCAAATTTCTACGAAGTATTTTGCGTTGAAACTCGAACATCAATTTTTCATGATGAAATCCTCAATAATACTAATATTTTTGTTATATCAATTGCATTACAGCAGCGTAGCTCAATCGAGCGCTTGCATGGATCAAGATTTAGAAGAAGGCACCGACAAAGACTTGGAAAAACAATACGCCAGCGAATTTTCGCTAATCAAACACGGTGAGTTTTTACAATGATTTTTTTTAATTTTCACGTAACGAATTGATAAACAAATAATGTAGGTTCGACATTTCAGTAGGAAGTTTTATAGGAACAAAATTATGGGGCGGCAGCAGAAATGAAGTTTTCATCAACTATCAACGAAAAAAACAGCTTTGTGCATGTGCAATGTATAAAATAAAGTAGAAAAAGAAAACAGTTGATGCTGTGGTCAGATCATACAAAGAAAATTTAGATCATATGGAAATTTTGGAAAGCAGTTACATTACCGTTAGTGTGTCATATTACTTATTGAATCGGGAACGAAACTTTCCATCCATTGAATGCAAAACTGATCAGAACACTTGTACCATAATCAGAGGAGTGAAGAAATTATCAGATACAAAATCAGTGTACAACATTTATGTGGCAGTACCAGAAAATAAGGATAAATTATATTTACAAGGGATTAGCAATTATTTCGGGGGGAGTCTTAATTTTCTAGTTTTTCGCCAAATGCAGATAAAAATGTCGCGTTTTCTCTAATGGATTCTAGGGGTTCAGAGGAACCCCAAAATATTTTTTTCAAAATTTTCGGGTCATTTTTCACTGAGTTATGGCTTTTCAAAAACTTTGAGCCGCCATTTTGTAAAAAAGTTTCAGAGGTACAGTCGCCATTTTTTTTCTGAAAATGTATTATTTAGTCATAATTATACCACATTA
>FIZU01005235.1:0-20752 GCA_900064475.1 Pseudococcus longispinus
CTGTCATCCTCTGAATCAGTTGAATCATCGATATACGAGTAGTGAGAGAGGGGGGGGGGGGTGAATTTTTGCCCTGGTTTCGCTCGGGTTTGGATTAAGTATGAATAAAATTCATTTTGACGAAATAATGAATATCTTTCGAACTTTTGCTTTACCCCATCTCCTCCCTCGAACCTTGAATGTTTGTTTAATTACATCGCCTTGAATAACTATCCTGATGCCAGGTGACAGTCTCCTAGGCCAATCTGAGTGGTCTATACTCTGTAGCGATCACAGAAATTGAAAACAGCGAAAAATGGTCCTTGTAAAATGTAGTTTTTTTTTAGGGTCAATGGAGGCTGGAAAGTCAGAACCTCTATAAAAGACACTTCTTGGACACACACCAAATCT
The DNA here is from genome assembly GCA_900064475.1 of Pseudococcus longispinus. NCBI lineage: Eukaryota > Metazoa > Arthropoda > Insecta > Hemiptera > Pseudococcidae > Pseudococcus > Pseudococcus longispinus. The sequence goes on from FIZU01005235.1 coordinate 391, forward strand.
TCATGCTAAAGGGTATTTCCTAAGTCAATTTGGATAGGTTGAGGGGCATTAAATCATATTATTCAAGGATTTTTAAGATCAAAAAATTACCTGATAACAGTTTCTCCCACTCTTTTCTGATTGCTGTAAGACGCTGATTTTTGGATATGTTGTACTCCTGCCTTTCTTTTGATAGCAAATTCTAAAAGTGATCCAAAAAACTACACAAAAAAAATAATTGGGAGGGGGGGGGGGGGAGGGATTGTTAATGCTCACGAAAAAATTTTAAAATGGCACGAATTTTAAAAAAAAAACAAAAATAGAGAAAAATACGAATTTTTATTTTTTCGATTTGGTAGACACCCTGGCTTAGACAAATGGTTTACGTATGTTACCACTGATTAAATGAGATCATCTTGTCTTTGAATATCTTGTACAATATTTTGTTGTGTATTATCCCTATTATCTGATTAGCTCTTATTGAGGTTTTTTCTAAGCATTATTGAAGAAAATCAGCATTTAATTTTGAAAATTTACGAATCCTCCAATTTTTGAAACCGGTAAAATTCACCCTTGAGCTTTTTCGTTAAATATTTACAAATATTATCAAGTTAGGGTGTTTCTGTTGATTCCATCTGCGGGGTGTTCGGATTGAGTGAACCATTTTTCAAGATTTTCAAGCTCTACAGCGCTTTGAATTTGTGAGTTAGGCACATTTTTTACATAATTTTGTTTGAGGAACGTATCGAAATCTACAAGTTGAGTTATGTGTGATTTTATTCCAACTGTCGTGTGGAAAATGTTATAACGTTTGTAAGCTTTTATCAGTTGTTAGCTCCTTCAATTTAAGAGTTGAACAAATTTTTCACATCAACTAATTGAAAGTACGTGTCGAAATCAACAAAATAAGTTACGTGTAATTTTAGCCCAACTGCCACGTGAAGGGAGTTACAGCGTTTGTAAGCTTTTAGCACGTGTTAGTTCCTTCAATTTGAGAGTTAGACAAAATTTTAATGTAAACTAATTTCAAGTTCGTGTCAAAATCTATAAAATAAGTGATGTGTGATTTTGGCACAACTGCCATGTGAAGGGAGTTACAGCGTTTATAAACTTTTAACAGTTGTTAACTTCTACAATTTGAGAGTTAGACAAAATTTGCATATAAACAAATTGAAAGTACATGTCGAAATCTACAAAATAAGTTATATGTGATTTTAGCTCAACTGCCGTGTGAAGAGAGTTACAGCGTTTGTAAACTTTTAGCAGTTCCTAGTTCCTTCAATTTGCAAGTTAGACAAAATTTGTACATGACCTGATCAAAAGTTCATGTCGAAATTTACAAAATAGATTATGTATGATTTTACCCTAGTTTCCATACTAAACGTATTACAACGTTTTGAAATTTCCTAACAGCCTATTATCTCCTTCAATAAGAAAAATAGGCAAATATTTGCTTTCATGACTAATTGAAGGTAATGCAGTCTTTTGAAACACCTTAGCTCCTAATACCATCGTCATTGGAGTAATTTTTCCAATTTAATGAAAAGTATTTGTAATAACGTCATTTTGGATAATTACGAGTATGTTTTCCTTCTGTAATACTTCCTCAATTAATGAAAAAGATCTGCTTTTCCTCATTGTGAAAACTCGCCTTCACTTCTTTAAGGCGATGGTAGAGGAGGTTAACGACTCGAAGGTGCTATTGTTTTTCTATCGTTTACAAAAAAAGAAAAAAAAAGTCATTACAGAAATAAAGGCATATAAACAGTCGAGAATTAATATATGAATTATAAGGTGTAAAATAAAAGGTAAATACTTGCGTTACCTTGGATTTTAACGTATGGCTCGCTGATTAATAGGTTCACTGTAATAGGTATATAGAGTACATGCGAGTATATAGGTAAACATATAGATGTCCTTTATCGTACTGACCTGTATGCGACGACCCCCACGAGTACTTGCTTCCGTATTATCGAATCTCGGCCGCTATTGTTGTAACTTGGCGGTTCCGCCGAAGCGATGCCGATGTTGCGGTGAATTTCGTGCGGAACAAAGCGACGCGGTGTTTTGGTTAAATTTTCACGGTGTATTGGCCACGATAGATTATGACTATGACGATGCGATGGTATGAAGTGCGTGTACGGTGTAATTATATACAGAGCGTACCTTGGTATCGCAGATCTAGATCGAAGAATCTACTCCATCGGCCAATATGGAAAGTAAGGTGTTGGTTGGAAATTGGAATCGACGAAAGTGACAAAGTACATGTCACAGGTGCGAATTTGTTTGTACAACGATTCGATCCGCGTGTTAAGTCGGGTATTAGAAATGGTACACGTGTGGGTGTCACTGCCGAGTCTACAAGTTTTGGGAATTGCGACAGATCATCTCCAGTTTGTCTTACTATGTCTACGACATGGGTAAAAATAAACCCGCGGACGAATTTAGCCACTGTGGCGTCACCGGCCGCCGGTGACGAGCTGGTGGTGTTTTTTTCTCTTACACGTATCATTGGCCGCAGCTATATGGCTATATGAAAATAGGATGATGGAATGCGACGAAGTGGCTTTTTTAGACCGTGGGCCAACTGGATGTGACAGTTTTGACCGTGATGTAAGATACCGCGTGTAGATGTGTTACGTATGTGTGTGTTTTGAGATTACTTGTGTGTGAGGTTGAGAGATGATTTACGTAAGTGTAAGAATCGTACGACAGCTGGAAAATATACGTGACTGTGTCAGAGGTTGCGGAGTTGGGTGGGCATACGGAAGAAATTGGGGTAATTTGGCGTATCCGAAAGGATGTCCGAGGTGGCGGTTGGATTTTCGAAATGTTTGTGATTTACTATGTGTGTACCTTTGAACTGCGTTGCATTCTTGGACCATGAGAATGAAAACGTGGGTTTTGGCTTAGATAAGGAGAAGTAATGAATTATGAACAGGGTGTGAACAGGAAGAATGGGTTCATGATGATTCCTATCGTAGATTTGAGTTTCTAATTCCCACTGTTTCGAGAGAAATTTCACTGTTTTGATGAATATCTTTATTTTTTCGTCAACTTTCGTATCAACTCGAAAAGTTGACAAAAAATGGTACAATAATGGCTTTTTTTAAGTAAACGATCGAAAAATTGAGGAAGCTAACAATGTTTTCCAAAATCAACCGACTTAAGAGAGACTCTGAGGTTTTTCAAGTCCAAAAAGTCACCCAGGGTAAACAAATTTCGTCACACAAAAATTTTCTTGCCCTCCTCAGCAAAATACATTTATGTCAAAATTTTGAAAAAAACGAATTATTTATTTTACGTCAACTGAAATATTATCTGAAGTGCTTGCTGTATTTCTAAAGTTGAGTTTCTCGATTTCTTTCTACAATAGAGTGTAGGCATATGAGCTTCGACCTATCTAAAGTCATTTCGGAGCCAAACGCCAAGTTGATCACAAACTAAGAACACAAATTCAGTGGAAATTATTACAAATGTTGCGAAAGTAATTCAAATTTCGTAAGATTGTTTAAAAAATCCTTTAAAAGTATCGGAAATAATGTAAAAATACTCAAAAAATCATGAAAATGGCTGAAAATTTTGAAAAAATATTCTGAAATTGATTTAAAAATTGATTAAAATATCACAAGAGTGGTGAAAAAATTACGAAATATTGACAAACATTGTAACAATTGTTGATATTTTCGTGAAAATCGAAACATAATGAAAATGGCCAAAAAAATCATGAGAATCGTCAAAAATGGCGCTGAAATATTCAAAATTTTCGCAAAAAATCGATGAAAATACTGTGAAAATAGTTGAAAAAGCGTTGAAACCGTCAAAAATGATTTTAAAATTGTTGGAATTTACATTGAAGTAGTTCGAGATGTTGTAAAAACTGTCAAAAGATCATGAAAATCGTCGAAAATTACATTAAATTTTCTCAAAATTTCATAAAAACCAGTAAAAACTTCGTTACAAAAATTTCGTAAAAATTGTGAAAATATTTCTAGAAAATGGTCATCTTGATTTGCTGATGAAACAGTTGGATTTCTGTTTGCTTCCCATTTCGCTGGACCACTGTTTGCAACAGTATACTATTATTTTTCAATTTCTTTCAGAAATTTTGATCATTTCAAACCTTGGATTTGCATGATTTATTTTTGAAAATTATCTATATACAAAATTCAATTTCGCTGCTTCGGTGTGCTGATTGTATTTTTAATTTTTGTGAAGTGTGGATTGGCCCATTTTTCTGAGTGAAAGAGAAGACATAACCATTCCATAAGTATTCTCATTCAATCTGAAATTCCATTGTTCGCATTCGAATAGATCCTTCAGAAATGTAATTTCGTCATTGATGAGACTCCGAACTGATCAATGATTATCCTCAGTATTAACAACCAAAAAGTTATTACATCGTCATGAATTAAATCTGTATACGCAATAAATGGGTTGATGAAATGATCCAAGTTGTCCAAATGCAATGATCGAAAAACAAAATGAGTTTGAAAATTGGCTAAATGAGAAGAACTCAACTCGAAAATTTCAATATATTATTGTACTCTTTTTTCGCTGACAAAATTTTCAAACACCTGTGCCGATTTCACGTTCACATTTGCCACCTGATGAACTCCATTCCGTCGAACCCGTATACCAGATTAATATATTTATACCGCAGCATTACTGGCTCACACACATTAAACATCCGAGCTTCCCCGAGGCTTGAAATCGACAGTAAAATAGAAAAGAAAACGCGCATAGTCGGGCTGGCGATGGCGGCTCTGGCAGGCACACGTTGGTCCAAAAATCGTGACTGGTAGTCGGTTCAGTTTGATAGACTTGGAGTCAGCCAGAGGTTATGGTTGTATGGAAAAAAATGAGAGGATCGTGTAGCCCTCGGAGCTGCTCGTATATACGCGAGATCACCTTTTGTCATCTCGAAACTCGAATGCGGCGAGTATTCGATTAAAATATGTATAGGATTGGCGGCGAGGAAGGAGACGACGATGGAAGCGTAGTATTTTCATTTGTAACTGGTAATTATCGTGACTCATTTTCTGCTCCATCTCTTTCTCGTGGATTTTTTCCATTCGCGTTGATTAGTTCGCCAATATGGCTCGAGATTATAGTAAGGTACCGTGAATGATGCTGGATAGTAGGTAGTGCGTATTGCCTAGTAGTATACCTGTATTTACGCAGGCTACATCGAACGTGCTGAGCTAATCAGGTGAATTTTACTAGTTCTGTGTAAGGAACGCATGTCTGCGAAACGATGATATCATCTTTGTTTGCGAGTTTTTCTAGGAGATGCAGAAACATATCGCAAACGATAAATCCGTTAAATTTTCAAATACGGTTTTTTCTCTAGTTCTGATAACGATACGTACGTGACGATTGATGTGTTAGTGAAAAATTCCTTCGAGAAATTATATACTAAAAAGTATGTAATCCGGGTAATTAACGGGATATGTCGGATGCCTTGCCGAATTAGGTATTTTTTTACGAAAGTAGGTTTCATCAGTCGTGGATGATTCGATTTGGGTATTCGTAATGTTCGATGACCATTTTTTTCGTCTTGTTTGTCTGTTTGAATTGTCTGAATAGTGATATACCTACGCGTGTTTCGGCTTTCGTATAATTGTCACGTTATTGATAGTCCTCGTTGGCAGTTGATGAAATTCCGAAGGTGTTTAGCATTCGATGCAGGCACGAAGTGTTAATATCTGCTATTTGTTTAATACTGGGTTTTTACGAAGTACTACACGCTGATCCGACGTGATGTACTCGTATTTTGAGAAAAAAGTGCTCACGTCGTATCGTAATTTAGTTGTCTCAGGAAGATAAGCTGATACAGTACTTCTTCGAAATTGCTTGTCTGCACGATCATGACAGAATTTAAATAAACCAAGATTTAAGTTCTGTGCAAAAATATTCAGAATCCTGATCTTATGACAGATTTTTCGAGCTGAAACATGAAAAAAGATATTTCTTTTAATCTTCAACCTTCACAGTTCACAGTCTCACTCTAGCCTCACTGAGCTAAGAACTAAAAAGTGAAGTTTGCTGATTTTGGGATAAGATCTTATGTTACATGTTGTGGGTATTGGAGGACAATATTCATTATAATAAGTTGATTCATTATAAGTACATATTTGTCATCATCTAAATCGATCTCTCGCTGGGGAAGGACCAGTTTTCAATGATTAGTGTAGGTGTGATGTCATTTCAATGTTGATTCGGTAAACACGTGTGATTAAAGTGATAGCTGTTTTGTACAGAGTCGAGAGATCAGTTTTTCATGCTTAGTAGTGATACTTAATGTCCAAACTCTAAAACGACCATTCAATTTATAGAAATCTAAACCTATGAATCTGCTAGAAATAGGGAAATTGTTGAGAAAACATGTTTCATATTCCTAAAATTTTCATTCAAGGTTAATTTCAGATCCACATGCTTCTTCGAATTTTCTGAAAATAACTTCAGAATTTGTTTTCAATGAGTTGCTTATCAATCTCATCATTTTTTACGTGATGAATATGTTCTTTCATCGGACTGCAGAAATAATCCAAATAAGAAGGCTTATCAAATTGTAATCTTGTCTTCAGTTGTCAAAAAGGTCTGCAAATTGTTTGCACTGGAGATGGTTGAAGGTAAAATGGATACGAAGGTTTTAGAAAAAATGGCATTCGATAATTCTTGCAGATTTAGCAACTCTATCAGTGCTGTCAGTGACGAAAAACTGAAACTGAAATGATTTTTGAATCAGTTTCAACATTTGTTTAAGTTGATCCCCCAAATTTTACATATACTTTTATTTCGTATCACTCTTTCCTAAGCATTCACCAATGAGTAAGAGTACCATCAATCGACCCAAATATTTTGAAAAACGTGTCAAATCAACCATCACTCACACTTCAAACCAAACCAACCATGCTACCTCTGCTGCTACTTCCGGAACACCCTATGAGCGTACGCCAGAAAAACAATAGCCACGCCGAGACAAACCATAGAGATCCAGGTAGCCAGAGGGAAGGAACCGGAACGCTTACCGCGCGGTATGCGTAAGCGTATAGGTATGACCTTGTCGATGAATCATTAAGGGAGTTTGACCGTCGATCAGGAACCAAAACCATAGGACCGCACCGCGCGACGTCGTCGAGCTTATTTTTTTATCTTGGGCTATCTTTCCTCCGCCGCGCCACCTCAGGAATTTATAAATAAATTTCGCGCTGCCCAGCGAGATACAGAGAATTCGCTAACGTTGAAAATATGTGTGGCGCGGACAGACGCGTTCGAAATACTTACGTATATTGTTTTAATGCTAAGGTCAGCTTGATATAAGCTCGATGGGAGGTTGGCCAGCGACGCGACGCCGGCGAAGGTGCTACGAAAGCGACGATGGAAAAATGTGCATTTACTATTTATACTTATAAAATACATATTCACATCTTAACGAATGCGAATGGTAGAAAATATACGTTGCGTACAGCCAAATACTACATTATCTCAGATGAAAGCAAATAATAATAAATATTGGCGTGCGAAGGCGTACGTATGTAGAGAAATATGCGATAAATATAGAGCTTTGGATGCCCATCGTGCGTGTACGAAGGAGCTAGAAATAACGATTGTTTTTCTTTTCGTCTTCGAAAATTATATAATAACTTAGAATGTTGGTCGAGCTCGAAGAGGAAGAGGAGATGCGTTTGTCGAGTGAATTATCAGGTCATGTATGGCTACTTTGGCATGTTCTCAAGTACGGTGTCTAACTGTCTATGTTCTACCTATACTAACACCGCAGAATGAAGTATTCTCTGTACAGCCACGAGGGAAACATATGCGAACGTATTGGACACACTAGGACGCACACAGCAGAGCAGGGATCTCTTCCATCGATGATCAAAATGCAAAACACGTCTTTTTTTTCAAAGTGGAAATTAATCTTATTTAGGTGAAGTTCACCATAATACCATGCTACGAAGTGTGACTCGGTAAAGAGGGAATTTACGGATGCGAGTGTGCTTAGAATGGCGCCCACACCATTATTAGCTCGATGATTTGGTGACCATTGACCCTAGTCGTCTTCTAGCCGGACCAGATGCTGTGCTTGGATGGTTGTATACGATGTGTCGGTGCGTTAATGAACTATATTTACACATTTATGTGTATTTGCGTTAACCTACGATGGCAGAGAGAGCTTTTTTCGACGTTTTATCGGCGTTCGCGAAGCGGAGGTGTTGGATCATACGAGTACAAAAACGATAAAATATCTTTTTTCACTTCGTGGGGGTTTTTTAGCGGCTCGACGATGGGATTTCTCGAAACACGTAAATGACTTAATAACTCGGATGACTTTTTTTGCGCTATTTTTATATACGTATTCGTAAACTGAACATCTGTTTCGTGGATACGTATAATCGTATGTAAGTATTTTGTAATTAGACAGCGACGATTATGAAATTATCGTCACGTGTTGTGGGTATTACGACAAAGAGGAAGACGAAGCGTTAATGTGGTAGTTTTAAAAGTATGGGTTAAATTTAATTTAACGAAGACAAGGTTGGGTGTGAGCGAGTGCCATGAGGATTGACATTGGACCTTTTTTTCAAGTTTGATTTTAATTTGGATGCATCTATTTGTCAGTGCGAGTGATGAAGTGATGGTTCTTTTGATGATTGTGTCATTTGATCTATTCTGGTTCGTTTTTTGAAGAAGAATGGGTCAAATAAAGTTAGATATTTTATTTGATTTCCGCAAAAAGAAGCAAAGGAATTATTTTATCACATTTATTTATTTTATATTTGACAAAAAAGTGTAAAAATCGCACTTCCACCGTAATGAACTAATGACTTCTTATTCGTATCTCAAAAATGAAAAATTTTGGAAAAGATAGATTTGGAAATTCTCATATGTATGTTTTGAAAATATTTTTAGCATTGAATATGCTTTTACGATGATCAACCCTGAAAATTCCGACATTAAATTCCGTCGCGCTGACTTTAAGACATTTTGTTAGACTTTTTCAGACTTGGAAAAATTCTCAGATTTCCTCTGACTTTTTTGACTTGGAAAATTTCAGAGATCACGCTGACTTTGAGACATTTTTTCAGGCAATTTTAGACTTCCAGGACTTGAAAATTTTTTCAGATTTCAAACGATTTTTTGGACTTGGGAAATTTCAAAAATTCTGACTTTTTGCTAAAACTCTTTATCACTGCCTATTTTTACGCTTTTTTCAAATATTTCTTGTTGATTTGAGTTTTTAAAACTTCCTAGATTCATTTCTGAGGTTATTCTGACCCTAAGCCTGAAAAGAGATTCACTGCAGTGTGGGGGTCGATCCAGAATTCAAAATTTTTCGATTCTTTCGAGTGAGGTATAATGTATGTTTTTGATCTCCCAACTGATTTAACCAAAAAAACAAAGAAAGTTCCAAAGGGAGTTTAGCTTCATAATTGGTTATCAAAGAGCACGTTTTTCGACCTCCAGAATCCATTACTGAAGTATTTTTGACCATCATTTTGAGTTGAGTCCCGCCCTTTTGGATCCTTTTCGGTTTATTTTGTCGGTATTCAGTGACATCAAAAACAGACTCAGAAGGTCGAATGATATACTTTCTAGATAACGTCGAAAAATTTAGTTTTTCGGTTGTCTACTTGCCCCTTGCTTTGCCAGGACCCTTACAAAGTTTTGGACTGAAATTACTCCATGAAATAAATTCCATGATGAAGAAGTATCCTATAATCTCCAATTAAAAATTTTCCAACAATTTTCAGGTTGAACCCCAGACCTATTTGTGGGGGGGGGGGGGGGGGGGTCGTTTCCTTGGGAAAAATATCTGAATTTCAAAAAAATTAAGCAAGTTTTTGAAAAAATGAAAAGTTGTATCCAAAATGCAAAATATGACTATTTTTCCAACATTTTAGAAAATATTTCCAGTACCTATCTTAGATGTCCTTAGTAGTTGAGTATCTATTGAAGGTTGTTCATGGTCATGAACAGATGAATGTGTATGAAAAAAATGTGCTTATGATATATTCAGTTAGAAAGGGTCAAGCCTTGCAATAGGACTAGGCTCGTCTTTCAAAGGGTTAAAAAATTGAAATTTAAAAAAATTTAATTTACTGAATTTATCTTGGCATTATTTATTGTATATTTTCGAGTGAAACAGCTCAGAAAATCACAGAAAACATATACGTACATAAATGTAGATGTAGTATCGTAAACTTTAAAATATTGACTCATATGAGCTCAACCAGTGTTGAGCATGCTCTGATTTTTTTTGAGCTTCACTTTTTTCAAAAATATTAAAATTTGAGAGCGTAGCTCTATTTTGAAAAAACTAAAAAAAAGAGGGCTTAGCTCAAGAGCTTGAGCCATTCAGAAACTAGAGCTTTAGTTCTTATTCAAAATACCCCTTTTCATAACTCTTTTCACAAATTGTTGAAAAATGTTGACCAAAGTGAAAAATAAAGGTGTAGGTAACATTTTTTAATATTCTATGATACGTTACAAAAAAAAAATCTTATGTCCAAAAAAATCAATTTTTATTTAATTTTTTGATTTTGGAACTAGGAGACCTTTCCTTTTAAATGGTGTGGTTAAAAAAGTTCAGAAAAATTCACCCCAAATGCAACGTTACTTGAAATTTGAATTTTGTGCCAAGAGCAAGAGCTGTAATTCTAAAAGCTAGCAAATCACGAAATCATCAAATTTCAAGAGCTCTCAAACTCAGAGTTAAGAGTTTGGGAGCTACTCAACACTGAGCTCAACTCATTTTTAGTTTGCAGAATTCGTTTTGAAAAGTGCTATGAGAAAAAGAAGCCCACCTAAAGAACATTGTGAAATTGACCTAGTTTTGGTGTATTTTACTGCGAAATAATTGATTTAAAATGAACTAACCTTAAACCTGTTAATCAGATTAGATGATTAATCCTATTGTTATTTTTGTCTGTTTTAGGTAAGAGGAAAAAACAACAAAAGTACACATAATTCGTTAATTAGATTATTAGCGACGACAAATCAAAACTATGTGACACCTTATAGTTAAAGGTAAGATAACATGCTCTACATAGAGAGATGAAAATGAAATGTTAATAAATTGAATCGTCGATATTGCCTCAAAAATGTCGGAAAAACACTTTAAAAAACTGGACTTGGGGCTCTTTTACTACATAAATACACTCGAATGGATTTAGGTAATCGCTCGTATACCTTGTTTTGAGATAAACGATTCAAATGAATGGTCGAGGGATGAACAGAAATGCAAAATTACAAATAGTAGTATAATGCGTATTCCTACGAACTGTGATTTTGCATCGAAATGATAAGATGTAATTTTCATCGAAACCTTGCATATTTTTCTCTTGATCAGGCAAAAAATTGGAACTTTCGCGCATTAAATATGCGCTTGAATCATTAAATGAGTAATTAGGTTTTCTACTAGCGATAACCAATACATACATACGTGTTTTTCTACATGATTCAGCAACGTTTTTATTTATATCGCCCTGTTTCGGTGTCATCGTACTGACTGGACGCACGTTTTCTGTTCGAATGCTCGCGATTTCTAAACCATATTTGGAATTTATACAAAAATAGTAGGTAAATGTACGATGCATGGATTTAATAAACACGTCAAAAATAGTTTCGAGTAAACGTCGATGTACATATATGACGAATATGATGCCTGCGATGACCAAGTATTGTACTGGGATGGTTGGCTTTGGTATTACTATTAGAATCGGGCGACCGTTATAATCACGTATATATGTAATTGACCGATGTTATTAGTCAGAGTAATTCACTTGGTATGTATCGATATCGAAAACCAGTTTAGTTTTTTGAACGAAAAATTCCTTCAGTGAAATGAACCTTCTTGGAAGGGTAGACTACGTCTGAGAGATATGGTTAGAATCGGTGCATCATAATTATCCTGTTACTGATTATGAGTCAAGTGCACAGATACCTGGTATCCATGATCTAGACATACCTGCGTATTCGAATAAGATGTGACGATAGTGTGAATATCCCAGCGATTCACATATCATTGAGTAGAAAGAAGAACTTGATCGAGGCACTTGTGGGAAGTATTATGGTCATCGATATTCGAAGAAAGAAATCCAGTATGATTGGAAATTTTCAAATTCGTCGTCTAAGTCGTTCTGTTATCTGAGGTATTCTCGTAAGATCTGAATAAAATTTTGTTTTCTTTTTTCCTATTCTGCTTTGCGCGATAATGATACGAAAGAAATCACGAAATATCGTAAATCGCTCGTGTCTGTTTGCCAATTCGCCCACTTACACGTCATGTGCTGTAATGTAATAGCGAGTACAGTTTTTTTTGGCGTATGGTAATGTATGTATATCGTATGTAGATGTGTAAAATCGATTCGAATCATCGATAATTTCACGTACGAGTATGTAGATAAAACGAAGGAATAAAATTCGTAGTAATTTTTTATCATCTTGGTGAAATGTACTGTCCAAAAGTGAAAGCCTTGTCATCGATATGTTTAATCGCAAGTTTCAGATTCGAAATGATTTTCATTCGATAATGTTCTGTGATTTGAAAAGTGTTTTCAATTTCTTCCAAATGTGAAATGGTATTCGACGTGTGGAGTTGTTTGATTGGTGGATGAATGTTGAGATGTGATCTGCGTGATTTTTTTACGATCTTGAAACGGATTCAAAAAACTCTCTTGGCCTTGTTTGCAATGAAATTGATCGAATTTGTACCTTTTTGTATTTGATTGAGGTACATGATCGATTTTGGAAAAGTAATTGAATTTAAGAGAACTCGAGTTGAAGATGGAAGGATAATGTAATTTTTTAATTCAAAAATTGTTATTTTCTTTATATTTATTTCAGTGACTCACCCAGGATTTTCTCTTGGGGTGAGTTTAAAAGTGATGTGTTCAGAAGAGGGGAATCCACGAGGTCCGGACTCTTCTTTGACAGCTGAAAAATGGGAAAATGACGAAATTTCAGCTTTTGAATGTGTTTTCTTGCAAAAATTTCAGCTCTCCAGCCCCCCAAGGCGCGCCTCTGATTTATTTGTTATTGATTTTTAGGGTTGGGAAAAATATGCCCAAGGAAGTTCAAATATTTTTTTTAGAAGTGCACTAAAAATCAAAAAAAAAACAACAAATTTTATATAATTTTTGTAATATAAATGAGGTAGGTACTTCTCATTTTTTAGGGATGTTGATGTGAACCCCAAATATTTATAACGAGTAAAAAGTTCATAACATTGTTAGTAGATCTTGAAATTCTAAAAATTAGCTTAAAAATAAAGACATGGTGGTCCATTTTTTCGCTCAATGTTGCCAAAAAATTAACCAGAAAAGTGCATAAGAAAAAAAATGTTAAAGAACTTGTACCTACTGATCGTTAGCTTTTTTGGTTACAATAATTAAAATTTTATAAAAATCCGAAAAATGCACAAAAACCTTTGAAAAAGGGTTAAATATTCTAAAATATGCTTTTATAAGCAAATATGCCAAAATATGCTCTAACAAATATGGCTCAAAATGTTCAAAATCTTATGAAACTCACATATATCATGGAAATACTCGATATGATGTACTTATGTGGAAAAAAATGTATCAAAACATTTTCTAATCTCATTGATTTTAATTAATTTTTAAAAATATTCACTCGAATCAATTTCAGAACCAGGACCAAGTTTTAATTTGGAGGATTTTTTATGAATTTTTCTCGAAGTGTTGAACTGCCAGCATAAAAAATTATCAAGTTATCAAAATACAGGAAAAAAAAGTTCGGTCATAGTGAAATATCTAATTTTTATAGAAAACAAAAATGCTTAAAATATTGAAGATCATACGAAAATTCGAAATTTCAATTTAAAAGCATATCCTATGCTAAAAAGATTAACGAAAAAATGTTCAAATGTGAAAAAGTAATGTTGCAATCGACCAATTTAATCAAGCATAATGAATATTATGCAAATGTGATAATTTTATCGTAATCTGACATTTTAATGGCGAATTTATTGAGAGATTTTAATAAATAAGTATAAAAAATGTTGATGAACTTTTCATATCTTGAAATTTTGAAACGTTCCTATTTCGTATTTTACGTAACATATTTTCAAAAAAAAGAGTCAAACGAATATTTCATCCTCCAAAAGTTTTTTCGTTGAGGGTATCGACACCCCTCCCCTTCCCTCCACTTCCGGTGCAAAAACATATCCAATTAACCATTTTGTGAAAAACATGAAGTTCGATAGAATTTTTTGAAGAATTTTGATGAAATTTTAGAGTTTTAGAGTACTAGACATATGATTGAGGTCAAAACTTTATGGTTTATGTATAGAGAGGGCGAGAGGAGAAGAATAAAAATAATCTTATTATAATAATTCATCGGGTCAATTGTAGTATTCCCATTTTACCGAGAATTACCAAATTTTACCAAATACGAGTACGTTTAAGTCAAGTGTAGTTTTTTAAGAACATTTAAATTTTCATCTCGTGGTTATTAGAAATAATTTATTGTCAAGTATCGAACCAGAGCTTTGATTTGAGTGCAAAAAATCAATCGTTAAGTTGAAATTTTCAGAATTATCGAGAAGAATGAGTACAAAATTATACCTGATTATCTGATTAAGTACCTTTGATTTTGAACTTTTGATAAACATTATTTTTTGTGAAAAAATTTTCAACTGTGAACGTTCAACATTTTTAATCGACCAATTTTGATCACAAATTTTTGTATTCATGTCTCGTCATTTTACAAGTCAGATCTCTGATTTGGTATATTTCTCGTCCTTTGCCAATTTAACCAGAATTTTAACCTCGGTGAAAAAATTTTCGTTTCAGTGTTGTATTATTTTTATCTTATTAGTTTTAATTATTTAGACTGATGAAAAAGTTTGGTATTGTCTGTGTGTGTCTTCGAAAGAGATTGTATTTGATTTCAAAGAATCGTACAGATTTTTCATTTTTATGTTCACTGGATTCCTGTGATATCGAACGTAGGCAAAGTGAAAAGTTTTTCTTCTATTTTTTCATGCAATTGGGGTCACAATAACACCTGCAATGTAATTGATTTTTCCCTTGGAAAAATAATAATATGCAACTAGTCGATCAAATATTACAATACCACATGATTACGAGTAGTATTTCGTAACTCGTCAGTTAATTGTAAAAATTGGCAGCACAAAAATCTCTGGAATTACGCTCGAAATTACTCTGAAATCTGCTTATCAAAATTTCTGATGAAAAGACCTTTAAATAAACTTAGCCTGAAAGATATAACGAAGAAAAAAATCTCGTAATTTACGACCATGCACGAATCTTTGCATAGGACACGAGATGGGCTAATTCATTAGAACAATTATCGCATTTAATTAGCCTGGCAGAGGCTTAGATACGTTGAAGTGCTCGTATGAAAGATGGTCCAGAATTCTTAGCGAATGGCATGGCATCTCGGGGCTTGGCCTTACGGTACGGTACGCGTTACGTATGACACAATTAAACGTATGACGATGGTCATGCTGGACGCGAGAACTGGCCACGAAGAGCCGGTAATTATTCGTATATTTTGACGTAATTTACCGCGTTATTTAATTCGTATGCCAAGTACCTTAAAAATAGAATTAAATATACTACAAGTATGTATATACTACTTATGAAACTAAATATTGGCGAAAATTTTTTTTCTCTGTCTCTCTCTCTCTCTCTCTCTCTGGCTTTAGTGTGTGTGTAATTGGGCCAAAGACGCGTAGGTGCTATAGAAGTCTCTATATGCGAATCTCCATACATAGAGGAGGAGAGCTAGAGAGTGAAAATAAGCGCCGACGAGAACACCGTTACGTAATGAGGTTTTGCCTCCCTTTCTGCTTCTGGCTGCTCCATCTTTCTGCGGCTGCGGTTGCGATTGTGTTAATTATAAACTGCATCGTCGAACATATGTTCGAAAGGAATTCGTTTCTCGCGATTTGCAACATGAAATATACAATGTCACCGCAACAGTGCGGCGTCGACGTGACGACGTCGGATTGAAATTATGGCCAGTGTTGCCGAAATTTTAAGGCTATAAAGTGGATTTCCTTTTACAAATGATTAGCAATTTTTAGAGAAAAAGTACTCGCATTTTTCCAATTTGATGTACGACGTAAGAAAACCTCAACGCGATGTAGAAAGAAGGGGAAAAAAATGAGTCACATTGAAGGATACAAGATTGAAGGTACGAGAGACTGTGAACTTGAAATAATAATTGTATTCGTATTTTTTTTATTTTTACGAGAAAAGTGTTAACAGTGATGATTAACGAGACAGAAAGCGGATTATGTACGATTACGAGGTACAAGTCGTAAAATGGAACATTTGCTTGGTAAATGAGCGTTGAATTGCATTTACAAATAGGTAACTAAACATTACGTAGGTAATAGGTGTTCACGTTGTTGAGAGATTACTATAAAATTGCCGTAGTAAAGTTCGAATTTCAGTACGAATAGTTGTAATGAGATTAGAGTACATATAACTTTAAGGTCTCGAACTAGTTGAATAGAGATTTCGATGTAATGATGACTGAGATGATTTTTTTTTCTTTGAAATTAGTTGTTAAAGTGAGTAAAATATGCGGGAGTTTTTGCCTAGGAACGTACATACGGCGAATTTCAGCCTATGTAATGATATAGTACGAATTGATTAGATTAGCTGATTCGAATGTGCCAGGAAATTACTTCATTAAGTGGTATGTTGATGTTTTAACGCTTATTTCTAGAAAAATGTGTGAGAAAACTAAATAGGTGTGGAGTTAATCGGAAGTGATGATAGTTGTTGGCTTATTGGCAGTGAAAAAAAATGTAATCAGAGGTAAAATTAGGCCAAGGTGCCGATTCCCTTCGGAAAGAAAGCTCCAAAATCATGTATATGTATTTGGTAATTTGTGTTAATTTTAGGGCTGGACCAAATGAGGACAGAAGGATTGCTTGTTTCCTTCTACATTTCAAAATTGTATTTTTATTTGAGAAAACCGGTTAGAGTTGAAAAATTTGCAAAAGCAATGACATTTTGACATGGATATGTCAACTAGGCGGTGGTGGGGAGGGGCAAACAATGTTTAGCTTACGTTTTTAGGTCACGTTAAATTTTATCGCCGTGGATGACTTTTTGCACTTAGAAAATTTCAGGGATTCTCTTGAGCCTGGAGGTGGAAAATATCATATTGTACTTAATAGTAGTTCAAACATTGTAAAAATTGTAAAATTTCTCATAATAATTGAAAACTTGAGTAAAGTTATTGAAATTGCCTTAAAAATTGATGAAAATATCGTAGAAATGGACACAAATTATGAAAAATGTCGAAAATCTTGTAAAAAAATGTTGAAATTTTTACAGAAATCGTCAAAGAACCACGAAAATCTTTGGAAATGTTGAAATAATGATAAAAATCAGTAAAAAATACTGTAAAAACGGTTCAAAAATCATGAAAGTTTCGTTAAAATTGTTGAAATTCTCATAAAAATTGATGAAAATATCGTAAAAATGGCCAAAAAAAATCAGGAAATTCGCAAAAATTGTCAAAATTTTTAAAAAATATGACAGAAAAATGCTCAAAAAATTATGAAAATCATCGAAAATGTGTTAAATTTTTAAAAAAATATTCAAAATGAAATTCAAAGAATTATGGAATCTGTCGAAAATTTCGTTAAAATTGTGAGAATTTTGGCAAAATTTTCTTGATTTTTATGGAAATTTGTGACTGTTGCATTGTTTTTTATGGTATTTCAACCACTTTTACAACGTTTTTCAACGATTTTTCCCAATATTTTCATAGAATTTTACAAGATTTTCGATAAATTTTGGAATTTTTCACCAATTTTTATGAAAATTTTAAGAATTTTAACGAAATTTTCAACGATTTTCCCAATAGTTTGAATAATTTTTATGGATATCTCAACAAAATTTCCAACAATTTTAATGATTTTTTTGACAGTTTATACGGCATTTTCACTGACTTGTTATAATTTTGACAGTTTTATCAACATTTACGACGATTTTTTCGATTTTTTGAGACGTTTTTAT
Source organism: Pseudococcus longispinus (assembly GCA_900064475.1). Lineage (NCBI taxonomy): Eukaryota > Metazoa > Arthropoda > Insecta > Hemiptera > Pseudococcidae > Pseudococcus > Pseudococcus longispinus. The sequence continues at coordinate 18,408 of FIZU01005235.1, forward strand.
CAAATTTTTGAAGATATGTATGAAAATTTCAACAATTTTTATCAGAAATTTGTGATATTTTGACCACTCCTACAATATTTTTAGCAATTTTTATGACAATTGCAATAATTTTTACAAGATTTTCAACAATTTTTATGATTTTTGACAACTTCTATAATATTTTTGATAATTTTCATCGAAATTTTCCACGTTCTTACAAAATTTGAACTATTTTCACTACGTTTTAATAATTAACGTAGAAATATGTAAATATGGGATAACAATTTTGAAAAAATATCTCAAAATCTGACATTTTAATGAAAAAATTCAAATTGAAATTCAGCTTGGGTTTTTTACGAATGTATATTTTAATTCGAATGCCAATTTCCGTCCATTTCGATGCATAAACACGAATCGAACTTGTTTAAAAAATGAAATCGTTCGGTTGTAAAATCTTTTACGAGCCAATATTACATCAAACTCTGTTACATTCTTTGGTCATTGGTTATTTTCGTTCTGGCGGTTCCGCTCGAATAATTACAAGTCGACACGAAGACGAGTACTCGAAGAGTTATGAATGAAACGTCGATCTCGAAATTCTCATATTTCAATATAATAACCAATACATAATACACACACTAAATAACGCTTCGACGAGCGATTTCAAATATACTCGTTTTGATTCGATATATTATACGTTAACTTTTACGATGTGTATACGTTCTGGCTCAATAATCCATTATCGATCGTGCCATGGAAACAATACTTAGGCGTCTCGACGCCACACTCAGATTTCGAGTAGGTACGTTGTACATATTACACTTTCTCGCACATAATTCCAAGCATCTTGCCCCCTCTTTACTTTGTCTGGTATCATCATCGTGCAAAAGTTTTAAAGGAAACTCGACTCTGTATGGAAAAAGGGCGTTTTTGGCGAGAGAGGATTCCCGATTCGGATATAATAAAACGTTCTACGCCATTACAACCCCTTTTCTTTAATTTACGAGTATACATATGATATGAAGGCAACTTTTACGTTGCGTCACTGAGACCATATTGTGTAGAAGTTGCGTAACTCGGTGGCTGCTCATGCTCGCGTCTTCGCACCGATGCAGCTGATGCGGTTTTTATCATTGTTCCAGCTCCAGCGACTTGGAGTAGAAGGCGATAGCGTATTGTACATTATGGTAGATCGTACAGTACGGCTTACCTTAGTGAATGGTAGAGATACTAAGTATCGACGACGTGCCATTGACCTTTATCACGTCGACGACTTCGACCGGTATTGTATACTACGGTCGTTGGTTACATTTATTAACTCGAATAAAACCAGGATTACGTCGATGATATTTATTTACCTATTATACTTTGTCACAAATACTATTTCCGGCCCGAACCTCACGTTTTTTTCCTTCTCTTCTCGTGTCGTGGTGTAGCTTCCTTATATGATGTACGGGGCAAGTATACGTGTCTGGTCGTAGGACGGAGCAGATATTTTGCCCATATACAGAGTACCAATGCGGTGCTTATATTGAAAAAATGTACGAAGTCGTATTAAATATGTATGTACGACGATGAGATGACCTGTACTCACACAAACGCGCCCTAACAACCAAACACAGATTACGAAGGCGTAAATTGAGCGATTTGTAAGCTTGTTGCGGAAGGCGATCCCTATTCGATGGTGAGATGATGGATAAGATGATTTGGAGAAGTTCAGTTCAGCTTTATCGTGTCGGTCTGGTGAACTGAGGTTATTGTACGGTTTGTTTAATGTGCTGAGTAATGAAAGTCGTTGAATATAGGATGTCTGATTTTGAGGAAAAGATGAAGGATTCGGGTTCAATTTTTACCTCAGATGAACTTGAAATTACTCCTATACGTCTTTCCCTTTTTCTAGGGGTTCTCAAATTGCCTTATAATTTCGTCAAATTAAGAATTGTAGGACAATTTGAGAACCCATAGAAAATGGGAAAGGTGGTCTTGAGGTTATTTCAAGTTTATCTGGAGTGAAAATTGAACCTCAAATTGCATGGAAAATTATAATACGCGCAGGATTTCCAAAATCCCAGAATACCTTGAAATAAGAACGACGAATTTGGCCATATTTCAAAGTGACGTAAGACCTATGGAAAAGAAGGAAAAATTGCTAAAATATTTTGTACTTTGAAACGGATGTAATATGACTTATCGAAAAACAAAAAATCAATTTTTATTATTTTTTTGCTGATTTTGTAAGATTTTTCAAAATTAGCACCCTTTTTGACCTAGTCTGCCACCCCTTTGGCGGTACCTGGGAGTTGTCGGACCGTCATATTCGGATTCAGCGTGAAAAGTCTTATAAGTAGACACCAATTTTACCTCTC
>FIZU01005246.1:0-29376 GCA_900064475.1 Pseudococcus longispinus
AAAAAAAGGGGTTTTTTAAAAAAAGTTTCCGAAAATTTCTTTTTTTCGCAAAATTCCCCCCCCCCCCCACCTTGATTGGCTATCTGACCTCGCCATTTCTGCAGTAGAAACATTTCAGTTTAGTATTATAGCTAATGTAATACCTACATTCTCAATTGGTTCTGTGAAAAATTTTGGTTTTCAAATTGTACAAAAACAATATTTTGTTTCAAAAAAAATTATCATGAAAAATTTTAAAAATTGAATATTTCTCGAGTTATAGAGAGTGCTCCAGGAATCGTCTGCAATTGGCGAGATTTGGATACAACAAGGTACCATTAAAAAAATTTAGATGAACATGTTGCCTATCTCGAATATTGAAGGAGCAAATTTCTCTTCAAAAAATCGAATGAAACCCCAATTTTCAATCATGGAAATGGGTATTGCTTTAAAAATTGAACAAATTTTCATATCTACTATCATGATTCTTTGCCCAACTTGAAAATTGAAGGAGCTATAAAAATAATTTGAAATGAAAAGATTCTGACTAAAAAATACATTTTGGACCCTTCTCCCAAAATAATTGTACTGGGGTCCAAAATTTTTATCAACATTTTTTCTGGTCAGTCATCATTTTGGCATGAGTTTCGTTGAAATCGGTGTCGGGGGCCAAATCTCCATGCTTACCCATCCATACCCTTTATGTACCTAACTATCTACCCATTCATTTAAATCAATTTTTGATTTTCGAAAAAAGTGAAAACCTGTCCACTTTTGTGACCAATCAGGAGATGCATAATGGGGCATCATTTTCCCCTTATTGCAATATTGCCTTTTTCCTTTATTAATAACACATACCTATGTTGGGATTTTCATTTAATTAGCTAATCTAGTAAAAATAAAAACGAACAATTATGTTGCCTCTCAACTAATCATTATGTTTTGTTTGGTGTGTTGACAGATTAAACATGAAAAAGCTATTACGAATATCTAGTTGGGATAATTCGTGGATATTGTACGCGCAGAAAAATCGCTAACAAGTAGCTAAACGGACAAACAAACGAAGAATTAAAACAAAGTGAAAGAAAATCATCATCAGCAGCAATTATCCAATAATCTTGTTCGGTAGTGATACATGATAAGAGAAACGGGAATGCAACAGCAATACTGCCTCCGATGGAATAACCATAAAACTAATTTGCTAATGGTGTTCAGCGAATTATTCAGAAATGAAGACTTTACCGACGTGACGTTAGCTTGCGAAGGTGGCTCGGTCATCAAATGCCACAAAATGGTGTTGGCGGCGTGTTCTTCTTATTTTCAAAACCTTTTCTCGGATCTGTCGTGCAGTCATCCGGTAGTGGTTTTGAAAGATATAAGATACAGCGAAATACAAGCCATACTGGAGTACATGTACAAAGGCGAGGTTAGTATAACGCAAGAAGAAGTCGAACCGTTGCTACGAGTCGCCGAAGCTTTGAAAGTTAAAGGCCTGGTTGGAGAGAACGACTACCGTAATAAGAGCGAGTACAACAATAGCATTAGCACGTCATCATCTCCTTACGACGCCGCACCGAGTCGAGAAGCTGGCGGAGCTCATTCGAGTATCACGCGTACCACATCGATACCGAACGATTTGAGTCAAAGGGATATGAGCAACGTACACGATAACGAAAGCAATCACGACAGTCCTACTATTGAAAATCAATCAAATGCCAGCGATGATAAAAACGATCGACACGATTCCTCGCCACCCCATTCGACCGGTATACACCAATCATTCCACAAAAACGCGCATTTCTATGGGAAAACTTCGTCGTCAAATTCGGACAGGGATAGATCCGGCAACAGGATACCGCCGTTGCCGATTTGGCCCATGACTGGTTTACCTATGACCACTTTTCCTACGCCGCATACCACCGCCACCGCAGCTGCCATGTTGAATAGCTGTCACGAGGCGGTGATCGCTGCCAGTAACTCGAGCATGCCTCCTTTGAGGAGGAAAAAGTTGTCTAGTTTGCTTATGAACCGAGATAGAGATACGCCGATTTTACGAAACGTACTCGGTCAAGGCCAAGCCGATTCTTCGCAGCCTATGTCTCTAGTCTGTCACGATGGCCAAGACCAAGAGCCGCAATCCAATGGTCCAACTATGCCGCAAGATCTTTCCTACATGAATAAGGTAACGTGGTTTTTAAATCTTTTCGAAATATCGTTTTTGGTATCGTGGATATATTTTTAGGCCCTTGGTTGAATTAGTTTTGGCCAAAAAATCTCTGAGAAAAAAATGGAGGGGATCTTGTGCTAGAAATGTTTGGAAGAATTGCCTTTTTATATTAAAAATATCAGATTATGGATGACTCCCATCGACAAACAAAATTTGAGGATGCTAGCATCATATGTTGCCTGTTTTTGGACCACCTAGGTGCTAGCAAAATGCTAATTCTGGTAGCATTTTAGTAGCGGTACAGTAGCATTCCCCTAATAATAGAGTCATAGACTTCGATCTCCTTTACCAAAATATGCAAAAACCCCCAAAATGGCCAAAAATGGACTTATGCAGTACACCTTACTTGTAGATGACTCCTGACTTATACCGTTAATACTCCTTAACCCTTTTCTGGAAAGTGATCCTAAATGTTATCCTCGTAAAATCTTACCACCTAAATTTTAACCCCCCCCCCCCCCAATCATCATCATCCCCTATACATCGAAAATTCAACTTACGATATCTTGGGGGGGTGGAGGTGGGTAAAAATTTCTGAAATTTTTGCAGTTTGTGAGCGCTATGACGTAGCCATACTTGTGGAATTTTTTTTTAAATCTATAAGAATTTTCTCAATTTTTCGGCAGTTTGAAATTTTTAAAAAATAAAAAAAAAATTTGCGGGACGACATGGCTGAATTTTTTTTCAAAATTTTGTAATACCCTTACGTATAACATATATTTTTTGGAGCCCTAAAAATGATGGGAACATTGTTTGAAAAATTGAAAAATTCAAAACTGAAAAAAAAAAGTTTTTGGATGACCTTTATTTTATAGGTACTTGAAAGGGAAAAAAATGAATTTTTTCGGTACCCAACCCCATTGTTTGGTGCTATTCCATGAGAAAATGATGCAGAAATTTTTTTAGCGCAGTCGACGCATATTAACCAATCCCTCATCGACCATTTTAAAAGCTGAACACAACGACCTCTATAGAAAAAAAAAATTCTACACACTACGAGTACATTTTTGTTGCTATTATTTTTTTGTAAGACCCTTAATTTGGCCAAAAAATCAATTCATCTGAAAAAACAACTTGATTGTTACCTACGTAACATGATCAATTCTTAAAATTTTATGGTTTTCTGAGTGAACTAAGCTTCCTATGAAAAAAGTTACAGAGCATAAAATTTCCTTTCTGCATAATGCTTCTTTTTATTTCTTAGGGGTTTAATTTTTGAGATATTTTTATCGAAAGTTAGAAAATTCAACTATTATTTTTCAATGTAAATAGGTAGGTAGGTACCTACCTACTAACTATGCATCTCGAAATCTAAGATTTTTGAAAAAAAAACTATATTGAACCGTGCCGTGCGAAGAGGAAATTTTACGTTCTACGATTTGGTTTCTATTCGAAAATTAGATGAATTTTCCAAAAAAAAAAAAAAAAAAGGTTTTGTGAAGAAACTTGCTCGAATTTTTTCTTTTTTTTTCGCAATCAGCTCAAAAAATACTATGAAAATCGTTCAGGTACTTACCTACTTATTATATTTCCAACTAGGTACTTTTCTATCTCAATTCTCAGGACTGTAAAGTCAATTGAAAGTACCATGTGATTTTACACATTTTACAACTTCTTGTATCATAATTTGAGACATTTTTCAGCATTTAAAGATTTATTGACATTCTCTTTATTGAAAAAATTTCAATGAGGATTTTTTTTGATTTTGTCAAAATTCAATACTTTAAAATTATCACAAGAAAATAATTTTAAACTCTCGAATAAAACGGGGAAAAATTTATAATTCGCAACTCCATTAAAAAATGAATCGAAAAAATTCCAATTTTACATTTTTAGCTCAGATTGATTTTGTTGGGAATTTTTAATCAGAAATTTGGCAACACTGTAAAATTTATTTCTTCAAATTTGATTTCTACGTAATTTTTGTCCATTATAATATAGCACATCTTATTTGAGAACAGCTACAAAAACGTTGAAAAATCTATTCTTCCAATAGTACATAAACCCCTTCATTTATATTGCTTAGTCCACCATCAATACACCACGCGATATTACGTAGTATACCCGACTCTAACAACAAATATATTGAATTTTACAGAGTATGAAAATGGAGACAATGTCCGAAGATGCTCATTCGCCATACATGGAAACATCCTCATTTATGGATGAAGATTTCAGCCAAGAAAGAGTAAGTGTTTGTAAATAAACACCAAATCACTTTCGTGCGATCTACATAAGTTAAACTCGAAACGCCTCAGGTGGGTTGCAAAACCACCTGAAAATAAAAATAACAGATCAAAAAAAAAAGAGAGGTATTTTGCGGATAATTAGTCAATATCGAAGATAAGGGGCGCGGATATACTCGATTAAGATGTGCACAGATGATACAGTGTACAGCTGCTTTTATTTTATGTACCTACATATCACATATAAACGTAATTAATCAGTATATAATCGGTCCAGACGCTTTCGAAACGATCAATTCGAATTCGCAAATAACCGGTTTTTAATTAAGATAATCCTTTTGAATATTATTTTCGTAATTGTTTTTATTTAATATGGCGTAATTCTTTTTTTTTTAAAAACGTTCGCCAACAAGTACGATATGAGAGCTTTTGTAACCGTTGTTTTTTTCTATTTTTTTCAGGGCGGCAAAGCTATGCATTCGGCGTCCTCATCACCGCAATCATTTTACTTGGATTCGAAAGGTAAACGATAAACGTATTTTTTTTGTTAGACTATACGAAACTCGCGATAGTATATTTTTTTATCGATTTCGCTCCGTGGGGTATTACAGGTATTGCATAAGTTTGGGGAAAATTAACGTCATTGTGAATTTCTTTTTCCAAGAATGGATAATTAAAAGACGTAAATTATAACGTTGAAAACACGTACATTCGGGCGATAATACGAGGAAAATGCAAAACCAAAATTGTGACACTTGCGAAAAAAAATAGTAAGGTGGAGGAAGAGTCGTAATAAATTTTCTTTTTAGTGTAAACAATTTCCTAATTAACGAAAATTATTATCTCGAGGTTTTTTTGTGTTTGAAAACCGTCTATCTACGTTAACAAATGGTGCTGATATGTGGAGTAATTTAGCCAATGACGTTGATAAAAAAAAAAAGACATGCCAGGGTTGAGGTTGCTACTGGAATGAAAAACAATTCGATATAAAATATTAATATTCGTTTCGGCATCTAATATGGACGTTAATTTTACAGTGAGCGTTTCTTCGGCCATAGCCAACTACGTGCCGACACAGAAACCGGAATGGAAACGCTACAAGCAGTACACCAGACACGATATAATGTCAGCCATCGACGCAGTCCGCAATGGTATGAGCGCTTTGCAAGCTGCGAGAAAATTCGGCGTGCCATCTCGAACCCTTTACGACAAAGTGAAAAAACTCGGCGTGACGAGAATCACGAATCGACCATTCCGTCGGTCCAATGGCAGCAACGGAGCTGCTTTTCCATTCGGTATCAGCGGTGCTGGGGGCAGTATGCTCTTAGGTATGCCGGGCGAAGAAGAGAACAGTCCTCAGGGAGGCATGCTGGAGCACGGTTTTCTACAACAGGCTTTAGAAGGAGGTAAACTAAAATTGGATAATTCTGATCGCGAAGCTATGTCGTCGACACCAATACCTTTGCAGCACGCATTCCTGCAACGTAATCTGGAAATCGAAGAACGTATGAAAAGTTTGAACGTCGAAGAACGCATGAAAGCCGAATTAAGCGAACGAGAAGCGATGTCGATGGCTCAAGGAAATACCAGCGGCGGCTCTTCGTCACCTACACCCAACGATAGATCTCCAAGTCCTAATCTTATCAAATACGCCCAACGTAGCCACAGTCTAACCCCATCTCCGCCATTACCTCCACCGATACCACCGCCCGATGACGATTACGAAGATCAAGTCGAAGATTTATCCATGTCCAGGAAACCCGAACAGCAATCCAGGGTTATAATGCCTCCGATGAATCAAGCCACAGCTGCCACTGTCTTGGCTACCTGTAGCGGAGATAGCGGAAGGGATTAGTGTACATATCAACTTGAATTTTTCTCTTTCATTATGTGACCAATTTTTTTTTTTCGTTCGAGAAACTGATCAACTTGCGCGTTACCAAAAAAAAAAAACAATCAATCAAGGGTACTGAATATATTTACTTTTAAAGCCGGTTATAAATATAATCAATACATTCAGAATATTGTAATACATTCCATGAGCTTATCATTGCCATTTTACTACACTTTCATCGTTCGGGCGGGCGAATCGAATTTTTTCTAGTTCAACTATACGAGCGGCATATTTCGAAAAATTATTTACCTACCCACTTATATAGCGTACCAATTAAAATAAAAAGTTATTTTACATTTTTAACGTCGAAGACTGAACGTCAATCAAAATTTCGTATTTCTCTCGTTACACATTCGCAATAAATAAACAATCAAAATATTTAAATTAAAAGCTTAAGTTCGACTACTTAAGATTTTTATATTTTTCGTACCATGTTACATATTTTATGCTCAATAGAATTGTTCCTTTTAGATAATTTTCATTCTTTACATAACTATCGGACTAAAAAAACAGTACGGTTATGCGAACCACTATGTGTTAATGCGGTTTATTATAGAGGGAAAATGTATATATAACTTTTAAGATTAATTGGTATCTCAAATTCTACAAGACTGCTAAATTTTAAGATTATTTTACGAACATGAAGACTGTTTCAATATGCAATAACGCAATTATATTAAGATAATAATGTTGTTAATTATTTCAATTATTTATTATATGGTTGTTTTATTTATTGTAGGTTCAATTTTTTTTGTTTGTTTGTTGCAATTTGTGTTTTTTTTTTCTTTTCTTTCTTTCTTCTATATATTTTTTGATTATTTTTTTCGTATGTACTGGTTTTTAGAAACTGAATTCTGTGACAGGGTAATGAATTTATGTGTTACATTGTAATTTTAAAATCTTTCGGAAACAGATCACGTGATATGTTGTGGATTATACTTATTACAAATTTGGTATAAGCGGGCAACTTGTAATTATAATACGTTTAACGTAGCCTACAACGAATAATTTTTTTTACATTGTTACGATACAAAAATGTAAATATTTTCTATACACGAGTTGCCTGACAGAAACATATTGTAAATATGTGTTTTGATTTTGAAAATCTCATTTATGTGTTCATTTAGGAATTTAGATTTGACGAACTACCTCAGTAAGGTAAATTTTACCGTCTTAGAAACATTACTAGAATAACCAAAGTAAACGAAGTAGTGATTGAGAATACGTAGGAAGTGCTTGGAATTCATATTTTTTATGCATCTTTCCTTTTCGCTATCTGGAAGTACGTAAAGTCAATTTTTTTTTATCAAAATTGATTAAATATTTCGGTACATTAAATTGCACGCTCTAATTCGTTGACCAACAATTATAAAAATAACTTAATGTTTTGCAATGACTGAATTGATATTGCTCATTGATTGAGATAAAAAGGTATAAATTTGAAAATTTTCTTACCTTACTTTTTGCATATGTAGCATTTTTATTATTATAATATTTAAAAATGTAAATTATTTACAAGGTTATTGGTCATTTTTTGGAAACTTTTCACAAAAACTTTAAATTGAAAAATATTGAAAAATAAAAGATAAATAGTCGAAAATGAGCCATAAAATGAATGCACGTGCAGTCGACACAACAACTTACGTCATTAGAAAATTTTCGGTTCGTTTCGAAATTTCGTACGAAAACGATAAGCTTGAAAATTATTCTAATTCTACGTATTCTCAATAACTACGAAATCTAATTTGATATATTTTTATTACTTAAGTTTTTTTTTCTCTTTATTATATAGTCTATGTCTATGTATGATTGATTATAAAATAGTATTTTTTAATTGGATGTTACGAAATTCTGCAAAGCATAGCGTTTGTTAGATACTGAAAAATGGATTATATCTGGTATGTTGTTAATTTTCGAAGACGAGGCTCAACCTATCTATAATCATATCAGATATTGATCTCTTGTAATAAACTTTCGCAAAAACAAGTTCAATCACGTACTGAAACTGCGGTTAAATGCATTTTATTTTATTGATAATTCTACTATATACGGCCATACAGCTTATGCACGAAAGGTGTGATAATATTGTAATTTAAGTAGTGCGTAAAGTTGTGGCGCTGATATTTGCAGTTACTTTTAATATTACCAATTTTTTCGGTTATTATGATTGATGTGTTCGTTACAGCTTTAATTTATATTTTTCAGACTGTATGTTATTTACCTCATTATTTTAAGGGATGAAAGTTGTTCATTATTTGTAAAAGAAAATATTTTAAAATTAAATGATGAAAATACGATACAGCATTCCGTTAAATTTTTATCGAAAAAAATCAACTTGACAAGTTATTTTATTTTGGTTACGTGAAACTAAATTTTTTTCAGCAAATGTACTTATATATTTATGTAGGTACAGTAAGATTTTTTTTGCAGAATGTCTAGGGAATTTGATTAAGTTGTAATGTTGTTTTAATGTAAAATATTTTATTTAGAAACATAATCAGTGTAAGTATTCAATACTGCACAAATTTGTTCAAGAGCTGAGCAATAAATTAAATTGAAAAAATAAATGATTCGGTCGTAAAATGGGACTTAAAATACAAAAAATAACGGAAATATAATACAAGCGTAGGCGATAACGTTGAAATTTTGGATTGTTTTATTGCTCATCTCGACTAAAAAATTTTTGTAATTCAAATGGGACGTAAATTTATGAAAGTGCCTAAAAACGTATTTTACATATAATATTATTATTAAATTTAAACTGAGAAAAGGTGCTTTAAAATTGTAAAAAAATTTGCGGTTAAAATATGACGATATTTAATTCGTTATAATTTTTTTTGTTTTAAGTTGTTTTTATAGTTTAAATTTTATCGCGATATGTTAATGTAGGCCAATATAAAATAGTCATTACATACATTTCTGTGTATATATTATATAATTTGAAGTTTTTTAACAAATGTTACATTTTTTTGTTATTTTTATGTTTTTTCTTTTTCTTATGATGAAACCAGCAATATCAGTCCCACGTGTTTCATCACATACTAGTACTTTTCTATAAGACTGAAAATTATTAAATAATTTATTTGTAATGTATTTTTTTGTTTTCATTCACATTTATGATATTTTTGTACATTACAAGTTAGTTTCTGTGCAATTGTTTCTTCTGATTGCATTACTTTGAAAAATGAAGTAATGAGTGATGCAATTGCAAAGGGTGGCATAGGAAAAATGTACGATTAGTGAAATAATTGTGATAAATCAGGTATGCAGCAAGTCAGCAACTGTTAGGTACTCGTGGTCACCACCACAAGTGTGAAATGTGAATATATCCGTCATCAAAAACACATATTCCGAAAGAAGGTGAAAGACGCGCTCTGGTATGGTAATGGGGGTCAATCAGCTTCTGGTCGAATTTCCAAATTTTTTTCAGGGCTTAGGATTTGTTAATTGTTATGGTAAAAGATGATTTTAGAGCTTATGCGGAATCCTTGAGCTCACCCCCTGGGGGCTGGACCCCCCATTGTGATTTTAAGCCAAAAAATTCTATCTCCGAGAGTTTTCAACCGATTTTGAAATTTTTTTCGACCCCTACAATGACCTTGAAATCAACTTTCAGCACTTCAAATTCCCGTGGGGCACAGTTTTGGCGCGGGCATTCTAGAATTTTTTTTCTCGTTTTCCAGACCATTTTACACTACTCAGAATTTTTCAGATTTTTGTCAGGAGGGGGTCATACCTAAATTTTCAAAAAACCGATTTTTTAAAACTTTTTCCTCCCTCAACTAGGTCATTTATGATCGAAAATTTTTTTTCTTGTATTATCAGGGTTGGCACTGAGAATATTCTCAAAGGTTAGAAAATATAATATTTGTTAAAATAAAATAAAATGAATGAGCCGCAGATTTAATGATATTTCATCGCAGAGGAATGATAATGGAGCCGAGCTGAAAAATATTCTGAAAATTCTGCCATATACGGTTACGTCCCGCGGCCATCTTTGTATTTTGATAAGATGCGCAAGAAAAGTGCGCCGTAGAATGTTTGTGTTTGTTTTAATTTAATTTTGCTTTGATTTTGATAACAAAAAATATCAAAGTGACGAAGTTTCGTTAAATTGTTATAAAAAGTAATTGAAATTAAAATCATGTGAATATTACATAAAAATTGACCATACTCAATGTATTTAGTTGAATAGAAATGAAAACTTTTCGATCATTTGCTGCATTTGCCAATTTTATCTAACGCACTTCATCATATGCCCATTTACCGGTTTCACATGCAATAATCATTCCAGTTGACGATACCACTTTGAAACGTAAGCTTCTCTTATGTTTTTCTTATTATAAATTGTTTTATTAACACAAATGTAATGAAAATGACTTGAAAAATTTCTCATTTTTTAGAAACAAATGAAACTATTCAGTTCTAAAATCATCATGGAACGATGCGGCGGCTTCTCGATGGTACTACGATACGTCATTCTAAGTATCTCATTTGCATTCGTGCTCACAAAAAGTGACTCATTTCACGAAGAATTATTGCTAAAGCCATTAGACAATGGTAAAGTGTACACTTACTTTCAATTCACAACGCTGTGGAATAAGAGTCAAGATACAAATCAGTTCGGTCATTGTCATTTGTTTCCTCACGCTCTAATGGAAATTATACAGACTTACGAGGTTCAAGAACTTCACATCAGTTTAACAGAAGGCCAGTGGAAGCATAGATATTGGGGATATGCGATTGTTGAAGCTCCTCCGGGTGCTGAATTATGGGTTTGGTTTAAACCGAAAACGAAAAATATAGATGAAAAATGGAAAGGTCTGACAGCAGCTCTATCAGGACTGCTATGTGCTTCTTTTAACTTCATAGATAGTGTTAATAGCGTTAGTCCCAAGTTTAGTTTCAGACCTAAAGGTATCGAAAGTGAAAAACATTTGAATTCCGATCGTCTTCGTTACGCCACGTTACCCAGGGAAATAGTTTGTACTGAGAATTTGACTCCTTGGAAAAAGCTTCTGCCGTGTGATTCCAACAGAGGGTTATCGACTTTGCTGAACGCCAGATACATTCATAATACAAATTACCATTCGGTTGGTGTCCATTACCGTCAATTGTGTGCGAGTAATGATTGTACAAGGACTAAAATCGAGCTGCAACAAACCGTATCGCTGGTTTATGATTTGGTCATACTCACAAATAGCATAAAGGAATGGTCAGTTCGAAAATTATTCGGTATCGGTTTATTCGGTTCTTGTCCGGTGGCCTCAAATTCGAATATTTATGTAGATATTTCGGATAACAATTTCGAATTGGTTCAACCACCAGATAATATTTTGACCAATGTTAGAGGTGGTCAGATAACAAAATACGCGGTTTATGATTTTAGCAACATTAATAATCTAGCTGTGAAGAATATTCGGAACAATTATCAATCTAAATCACCCATAATTCATGCCAATCGTTACATACGAGATTATGGCAAAGAAGTCGGAGGTATTGTGACGAAAATTTACAATAATCATCGAGAACCAATAGATATTATTTATTTCGAGAATATTCCTTGGTTCGTTCCGGTTTACTATCACACGCTGAAGATCGTCAGTGGAAATACAATCATTAAACCTAAAAAGACTCATTACATTCCTGGAAAAATTCGAACCAGACCGTATTATTTAGAGGTAGCATTTACACTACCTCCTCGCTCAGTTACCGAAATTTCTATCGATTTTGATTACATGTTTTTAAAATGGCAAGAATACCCACCGGATGCTAATCACGGATTTTATGTCGGATCAGCTGTGATCACCGCTTCCTTGCCTTACGCCAGGAATTATTATTCGCTTCCTCGTACAGTTAGTTTAATCAAAGATAGTTTCAATGTAACCGATTCCGATGGATATGTTGTACAATTGCGGACCGAATCTTTTATATTAAGCTTACCGACTCCTGATTTCAGTATGCCTTATAATGTAATTTGCTTATCTTGTACAGTCGTTGCTTTAGCTTTCGGTCCAATACATAATATAACCACTAAAAGACTTAGATTATCGAAAAAAGTAAGCAAAAGTAAATTGAAAATGCTCTTGGATTTGAAATGTTTCTCCTGTTTCAAGCGTTCCAGTACGACTGTATCTGAGCAAAAGGAGTAAATAATATCACCGGTGATAATATTTATAATTGAAAAAAATGTTGTGATCTTATTCTAGTAATTTTTGCAACAAAAAGGACGATGTTGATTTTTTTTTTCATAAAAAGCATCGTAAAAATCTAGTCTTGCGAATAAGTTTCATCTATCAGATGTACAAATATGTAGACGTTTTAGCAGATACGAATTTTCATTCCATACCATGTACTTATCATTATATCTAAAAATTTTGAAATTTTTTACATTCTTGCTGCTAGATACCGATATCGATATACCTTTTTGGTGATAATTTTTATATAATTTTTATTTTTGAATTTTTACAGCAAGTAGATATCATTTGTACTTATAGTTTCATAATAATTATGTTCAAAATTGGTCTATTATGTTTCATTTTTTTTACTTTTTGTATTTATCCCCTCAATTCAAAAAGAAAGAACAAAAGTCATAAAATGTTATTTACCTCATGTAAGATTTTTAAAAACTTTCTTATGATATTTTAAGGTATTTTCAAATAAGATTTTTTGTTATTCAATTCGTGGCATACGTGTACTTTATTTTATATGAAAAATCAAAAAATTTGAAGCTTGCTCCTAACTATTTGTAATTAGGTATGTACCTACCTAATTTTCAACTCTTGCTTAAAAATTACATATTTTCAATTTTCAATATTATTTCGTTATTATCTGAATGATGAATGTTCAATTCAAATTAATCCATCAAGATGATTAGGTATTGCCCCGGGTATTGGTATTCACCATGTAATATTTTTTGAGTTTCTGTCTCATTTTCTTAATTCAGAATATATTACGAGTATTTTTCAATGTACCAATTGATTCAAAGATTCAACATCTTCATACAATAAGAAATTCGAAATTAAATTAAGGTTTCTTAAATTTTCATACATCACAATGAGTAACTGTCAAAATTGCAAAATCTGCAAACAATTTCGCTGGTTAGTGGTTTTACTACTTTTATTTTGTAAATTGTGAAGTATCAAATTACAACATCAAACATAACATTTGAAATTTTGAATTTTTGATCGAATTTTCAGAAAAAATTTAAAAAATCGTTGTATTATAATGACGTCACAAAGTATTTCCAGGTGCGAACCAGTCACCAGTGCGAACAGCGAAAGTTCGACCATCAACGTGACGTCATACGTCTTAAAAGTGATAATTATTTCAAGTGATAAGAAAATTTCAAAAATATTTTTTTTTAAATTTTGAGAAATTGGGAAAATAGAAGAAGTTTTCGTTTGACTGATGGATGAAAATGATATTTTAAATGTTCAACATTTAGGCAATGAAATACAAAACATCATTGATGGCTCAGAGTTGCGAAATCACCTGAAAATACAACTAGAAGAAATTGAAGTATTGCAAGCTGTGTATTATCAAGATGATGAATTTATAATCAATAACAGTATTTTATCCGAAGTTAATAACTACGTTGAAGAAAAATCATCCCGTATTCCCTCGTTGATAGATTTCACCATCAATGTAAAGCTGGACAACATTTCATTGGAATTTCTAGTCACTTTACCCAGAACATATCCAACCGCAGAACCTCAAATCATCGTCAGAAGTAATCAGTTGAGTCGGTATCAACAAAATGATCTAAATGAAGGTTTAAAACAATACATTGCCACGTTAAATCGTGGTATGATTTGTATGTGTGAGAGTATCTCGTGGGTTACAGAAAATATACCAAAATATTACGATGATAAAAAGGATGATTCCCAGAATCCTAAACCAGAGGAAAAAGTTGTTTTTTCAAGATTTTGGATATATTCCCATCATATTTATTCGAAAGAGAAAAGAAGAAATATTCTGTCCTTAGCACACGATTACCATATCACTGGATTCGCTTTGGTAGGAAAACCTGGTGTAATTTGTGGAGAAGGATTAGCAACAGATTGTGAAGAATGGTGGAAACATGTAAGTCCCCTTTTGCTTGATTAATTACAACCGAATGAAAAATAATCCTTTTTGTTTTATATTTAGATCAGAAGATGGACTTGGAAAAAAATAATGTGCAAGAAAAAGGAAGAACTTGAAGTGTTGTCCAGTGAGTGCGCATCCATGAGAAAATTTCCAGATTTTTTAGAAATTAATTTTCAAGGTGGTAAAAACAATGTTCGTGAGGGCCATACAGATATGGGAGAATTTTATCGTTACCTAGTGAAACACGATTGTGGTCATGTATTTAAAGATTGCTTTGGCATCGAGGGTAAGCTTCCAAATTCGTAACTTTTGTACATTTTTATAGTTTTGTTTATTTTTGTTACTATTAAATATTTGAAAAATGCGAATTCGGTTATTTAAAATGAAAAATAATTTCTCAATAAAATAATTTTATTAAATTAATTGCAGAATTGCGCGAAAATTATATTTTAAAATTACTCTTTAAGAGTTTCAACTTACAACAACAAAAGTTAGAAGCATGCACTATTAAAACAATTATATTAAGTAAACAATAATACGAGTACAATCAGTAATATAAAAGAATTATGAAATAGATAATTACATAAATTGACAAACAATAGTACAATAACTACAATCACAAGTGATAAATAAACAATTACGATTCGTCGGAATTATCTTGAGTATCGCTGAAGTCGGAAGTTCCATATTCAGACTCTTGCGAGGCATCGAGACTTACTACATCATTTCGAACAATACGCTTAGCTACTGATTGAGATTTAGCAACTTTGAATTCTGAAGCCACGTCTGGTTTTTTCAGCCGTTTATTAATTATCGTCCTGCGATGAAACAGTTCATTACAATTATAAATTCCTGGTAACATTTAAAATAACGTTTTATGATTTAAATAGCAATAATTACTTGGGTAATGTTTTGGACAGCGGTGTCGAAATAGCGCTGAAGCCACTAGTTGAACGTATATTGGAAAAAGGAGAAAATATATGCGACGGCTGGTCATTCTTATTAGTAGATACTTTAGTTACATTTTTCAGAACGTTATTAGGAGAGCCCCTCATTTGGAGCGTATCATTAATAATGGTGGAAACGTCACCAAACATGTCTTGATCAGTTTGATCATATCCACAAATGTTTCGCTCTTCTGCATTAGCTAGGTAAGGTCAAGTGAGTATTATATGAAGTTGTATAAGGTTGAAATGCGCAAATCTAGGCGCTAATAAAAAATATCGAAACTGCTAGTTCCGTTACCTTCTCCTAATAAAGGCTTAACCGGTAAGTTCTCCTTTGTTTCCGTTTGCTTTTTAGACACACGTTTGGCTTTAGAATTTTCATTGTCCTGGGAAAATATCAAACGATAAATAATTTCGATTTTAGAAAAATTACATCTTCGTAGTTTCAAATACGTACTGGCTTTTTCCTACTTTTCTTCTTCGGTTCTACTGGGAAGTTTCGTAAAGAATTTTTAGTTATCTGAGGAATTTGAAAAAAATATAGCATAAAATACGTTGAACTACAAAGAAACTAATTACTTTATTATACAATATTACGTACATTGAAATCGTCATCTTGTTTTGGAGAATTTTTAGCGCGTTTGTTTTTCTTAGGTTCAACCGAAGTATCAGATTTTCTTTTAGCTCTAGTATTCTTCACCAATTTAGCTTCCGATACTTTATTAATAACGACAGCAACTTTGTTCTCCAAGGCAGAATTCATGAGTTCACTCTCATCAGTAACATCGGACAGGTTTGGAATTACTGATTGTGGTCTGGGTTGAGTAGAACGAGCGGCATTTGTTCGAGGACGAGACGTGGATTGCGAGCGAGGCGCGGTGTTGATTCGAGATGTTCGAGCGTTGACACCAGAATTTGTAGCTGTCTTTTCTACTGCGTTTGTAGTGACCAGCGCGGGTGCATATTTTTCTAAAACAAAATATCGTAGAAATGAACATAATTAAGTCGATGTCTCGCAAATAAATTTAAAAAAAATTAACACACTTTTTCCAGCTTTGGTATTCTGGTTTTGACTTTGATTCTTTTTGAAAAATGATACAATTGAATCGTTGTTTTCATCGTTCGAAGGCAACGCTTTGAAATTTTAAAACAAGTTTTAATATTCGCGTTCATTCAATTATTTATCGGCTTCAATTTACTCACTTGGAGCAGTTTTTGGCTTGCCACGTCCCGTTCGTTCTGGTATAGGTCTTAGCGGAGGTTCTTTGGTAGGAATTCCTTTTAGGAGAAAATATTCGGAAACAGAGAGCAATATGCGAGTTCAAAATTAAAGTTTTAGCACAGTTGATGAAAATATGAATAACCAAAAAACAATCGAACTCACCTATTTCACTTCCGCAAGTTGACCCTTGACAAATACAAGAACGTCCTGAAGGCTGGCTCTGAGGGGCTTGAGAAATGATTGAATGTAGAACACTGCCGTTATCATTAATCTGAATAAATGTAGAATAAAATTATAAACATTTTTTCAATGCTAGAAACAGCAAATAAAGTAACTTTAACGTACTACAGAAGGAGCTGAGTTCTGATTCGTTTGGCGTAATGCTTGAGCCAGGTTGTCCATACAAACTTCGTTCAACTTTTGGCAAAATTCCGAGGTCAATTTCTGAAGTACACCCTACAGCATAAAATGGCAGAAACCTTTTAGTAACAAATTATATTAAACGGAGAACACCGCAATATGAGCAGGTACCTGCGGAACAATTCCCAGTTTATCGCAAACTTCAAATTTTTCGGCAATTGGTTTCAAACATTGCAGAGCTGATCCGTCTTGGTTTTGTTGCTGCTGGCGGGCATTACTAAATGTTTGCGTGACGGAACGAGGAGGAAATGGAACTTTGAACTCGCTGTTTTTATTCGAAGACATTCTGGTGATATTTGAAGTATTCCTTAATGCTTGTCTATCGGGTTTGGTCTGATTGAAATAGAATTCAGCCATTACACAACTATTGTAATCATAAACATTCAAATTATTGATTAAAACTAGACTTGAAAAACTGTAACAGTTAAAACTTGATCAAGAGATGAAAAGAAAAATAGTTAACAACTTACAAGGGA
Source organism: Pseudococcus longispinus (assembly GCA_900064475.1). Classification (NCBI taxonomy): domain Eukaryota; kingdom Metazoa; phylum Arthropoda; class Insecta; order Hemiptera; family Pseudococcidae; genus Pseudococcus; species Pseudococcus longispinus. Next base: position 17,443 of record FIZU01005246.1, read on the forward strand.
AAAAGAAAAACAGTAATTCGCGCGTTAAATTAAAATGGAACCTTGGGGCGGGGACGGGGACGAGTAATTTTAAAATTTGAGCTGACTTTTTTTGGCTTTTGGAGCGAGGATTCGTGCTGCTGTATTTATGGGTAGGTTTTATGAAATAGGTAAATTTTTGAATCTGAAGGCTGAACAAAAGTTTTTTTTTCGTGAATAAAACATCATAACCAATGTCTTCATAAATTTTATATCTCTCTCTAATAAAACCTATCAAAAATTTATCAAATAATCAAATATTGAATCGAATATTTTGATTAAATTGAAATAATTCATTTTGCGATGGCCGATGACCGAAATACGGATGGAAAAATTGGAAATACGTCATTGTCATCATTCTGTGGAGTAAAGAGGAGATAGCCCTGTCTATTGTACTTTAATCTGTGACTGGAGTGTCTTCACCTCCTCACTCCTTGATCCGGTCACTCTTCAAGTCCTCGTGGCCCTCGTGGCGAAGCCGAACTTTTAAAGTTTTGAGCCTTCTAAATTTCGCGAAGTCCAAATTTGAGAATTAGTGATTGTGCTTCGCAGATTATCAAACGTTTTGCCAAATTGAGTTCCCTTCAATCTCTGTTTCCATTATTATAGCATCATGTAAGTTATGAATATCATTTATCTACAATTGAAATTTTTGTTATCAATACCTTACATTCTAACACGTGTTTCTGTATATTTTGTCACTTTTTAGGTCCTCGAAAGTTTCCAGAGATACACTCTACGAAACCGCGAATGCGGTTCTCATGCATTCTAAAACTAATAAGAAGAGATTTCTTGAAACCGTAGAATTGCAAATTGGTTTGAAAAACTATGATCCGCAAAAAGACAAACGTTTCTCAGGAACTGTAAAGTAAGGATTTCTGTTGACCTGTTTGTTAAATTATCCCAAACTATGGATTCGCATAACGTAATGGCAATCCCATTTTTTTGGGACGGTTTACAAATCAGGGAGTTGAAAGATTCTATCTTTCAACGGACCTGCACTCAGGGTCTTAAAAGAATTGAGGAGGTGAGGGCACCGTTTGGTGTATTCACCGTAAATATGTTTGTCTTTTATGATTCGTTCATCTTGATTGTATGATTCATTGGGTAAGACATACTCGTAATTCAAGTAGTATTTCCATAAATATTCTTTAGTTTGCTTAATTTACATTTCATGTTGTGTTTGTAAAATGCTCTGTAATCATGTAATGCCATTTTACAGATTGAAAAATATCCCTCGTCCGAAAATGAAGGTATGCATCTTGGGCGATCAACAACATTGTGACGAAGCAAAAGCTAACAACATTCCTTTTATGGATGTTGAAGGTTTGAAAAAATTGAACAAAAATAAGAAATTAGTCAAGAAATTGGGTAAGTTGAGCATATACTAATGGCAGCGGGTAGTTCATTATTTCGTTTTCTCATCCAATATTTTCTTTTTAGCTAAAAAGTACGACGCATTTTTGGCTAGCGATGCTCTAATTAAACAGATCCCTCGTTTACTCGGACCCGGTTTGAATAAAGCTGGTAAATTCCCTGGATTGTTATCTCATCAAGAATCTATGTTACAGAAAATCGACGAAGTTAAAGCTACAATCAAATTCCAAATGAAAAAGGTTATTTATTTTTTTATTATAATTTCGAATTGTGTGATGGACATTTTGAAATAATTTGGTTATCTATTCTGGTTCTAGGTATTGTGTCTCTGTGTTGCAATTGGCCATGCTAGTATGACCACTGACGAATTGGTGCAAAACATCCATTTATCAATCAACTTTTTAGTTTCTTTGCTCAAAAAGCATTGGCAAAATGTTCGTTCTTTACATGTTAAATCCACGATGGGGCCACCTCAAAGATTGTATTAATTTTTGTTTTGATAAACAATAAATAATAAGAATTGAAACATGATGTTATTTTTGAAAAATCGTAATAAATATGTTTATTTCTAATTAATCGAAATTTTAGCAATTCTTGTTTATACGATCGTATTAAACACTTATCTGCAATTTTATCATCGATAAATTCCTCAATTTCTCATTACCTACTTATCTTCGTTATCTGCATTCTGAGTTGGTGATATTTTTGCTTGATATCATTTCCTAGTTAGTTGAAATGTCTACTTATTTCATTACACGATCTAAATAGCGGAGTCAGGTTCTAAACAACTAAAGACGAGAGTTGCGCGTATATTATGATATATCAGGTATGTTTCAATATGATTGGATCATTCTTTTGCTAGATACAATTTCTTTTTCTTAATAGGTAAAGAAGAATTCGATAGAACACGATACAGGCATTTGGTTTTTAGGATACTCCTTGCCATCGGTTCAGTTACCTATAGTTCGAATGCGCGATTAAGGGAGCATTAATTAGAAATTTAAATACCCAACATGGAAGTTTGGGATTATATGAAAAAAGCATAGATAGGATCGATGGGTATTGATATTCTGGACTACAATGACTGTAAAATTATAAGAAATTACGTCTACAAAAAAAATATACTGCACACGTTAGCCAAATGCATTTATGAGATGCTTCCTAAACAAGCTTGGACTTCTGGCTCCGTCAATAAGATTTCAACAATTCTCTCGAACCAAAACACCCTCCTCAACTGCAACATTTTTCTCATATTTATCCCGCCCAATTTGTAACAACTAAAGCGCTGTTGTAGAACGTGGCAACGATAGAAGCATTGTTAATTACAATAATACGAGATGCTTTCCAATTGATGGCGAAACTTCAGAGAAAAGACGGCAGCACCGAAGAGCTAGAATTCATCTTCAAACAGGCCTAAACAACAGAAAACGAAATCCATGGAGGCGCTTCAACAGGCTTTTTCGTATATCAGTTTCCCATAAAATTACGATGCAACAGGTTTTCAATTCTTCAAGTATTTGACAATTGTCGTAAATCAGGTCGGCAGAGTAGAACTATTAAATTGTGCTCTATCTACCGATGATCTCAAAAAAGCAATGTATGCAGCAGAAATTATAATTGATTAAGAACCTAAACCATGAACTAAAGAAGAAGGTAAAATAAGAAAAAACAACTACTGAAAATGAAATTCAAAAAAACAATTGAAACGTGTTTCTTATCAACGTTTATACGGGTTATTAATAAAATTATAAATGAAAATTTTGAAAGATTTCATATTTCAACAGACCTGCACTCATGATCTTAAAAGAATTGAGGAGGTGAGGACACCGTTTGGTGTATTCGCAGTTTCATAGATAATGAATGTTTGTTTAAAATCCACGATGGGATAACCTCAAATATTGTATTATTTTTTTTTTTAATAAACAATAAAAATTAAAACACGATGTCATTTTATTTCCTCCTAAATTTATTAGGTAACATATTTTTGGATTTATTTTTAACAGATTGAACTAGAGCTGACAACTCAGGAGACATATTTTGAGACCGTCGAGGAATTTTAGCAGCTGGTTCGCTAGAAGATGCCTAAAAGAAAACATTTAATTTGAATCTCACAATATAAAACCCACTTAAACCAAAAAATTGATAACTTACTTCAGGTTTATTACTAGGTTTAGCGATTCTCTTCTGCTTTTCGGTGACGAATGCTTCCATTCCTTTCGTTTTATGGTATTTCGGATTTGTAGGGTCAATATTGAACAAATGCGAAGAATAAATAGCAGAAAATCTGTCATCATTGACATCAACCTAAACAATTGAATGTAAATTAACTAATGAAGGTTTAAAAGTGAGTACCTGTGGAAAAAACTCACTTGAAAATCGTCATTCGTTTCCTTTTTCACTTTATCTTTCTTCCTGAATTTTTTCTTTTTTTTGGATTCGTTTTTTTGAATTTTTTTCAAACTAAAATGATGTTTATTGCTTTCGTCGTTTTCGTTCAATAAAAGTAGTTCTAATTCTTCCTGTAAACAGAAATAATATTCGTAAATTTATTCATGCTGGAATTTTTTCAAATAAGATGACTCATTCGAGTTCGCACCTTTTGTTTTTCGTCAGCTTCAGAGACTTCTGGTTTCTTCTTTTTCTTCTTTTTAGTTTTGTTAGTTTTTGATGATTTTTCCGTCTCCTACAAATGCAGATAAGAATATTTGATATTATAACTAAACCAAAGAATGAGTACGGTTGAATGATAATCATTTACGCTTAAAATGTCATCGTCGTCTGGTTTCTTTGATTTGTTTTTTTTCAACTTCGATTTTTCTTTCTTTTTCTCGATGAACCGTTCAAAAGGGGTAAGATCGTCTTTACTTTCTGACGATTGCTTAGATTTCGACACAGATGTTTTTTTTGTATCACCCGAGCCCCAGGTAATTTCGAGTTCTTCACTCTCTGATCCCCCTTTTTCGTTATCTTCGATTTCTTTCAGTAATTTTCTATAGCTTGAAATAGGATCTTCATTGTCTGAATTTTCTGATTCATTTTCGGAACCATGATCACTAAAAACAGCTTCAAATGTCTTCTCTTCTTGGTCAGACTCATTATTATCATCATCTTCGCCTTAAAAAATGAAAATTTTCAACGTCGAACAATATATTAACGCAAATTAGCACTTGAGAAGTATTACAATACCTGAACTAGAAAGAGCGACGAAATTCTCCAAATCAGAATCATTAATTTCGCCATTTTTAGCAGCTTCGTTGATTTTTTGAGTGAATTCTATTCTTTTTGGATCGGTTTCATCCCATGTGAGTTCTACTTTGGCTTGTTGCAAAGCTGTATTGGTAAAAAACCGAGGCTGATAATTTTCATAATTATCGGAGCTTTTACAAGTATCTCTTGGTTCCTTCGAAATAAACATGAAATCGATATGTAAAAATTTTTCGACAATAAAATGAAAAATATTAAGTAATTGATCATTTACCTGATCAAACGTAGTATCATCATCTACAAAACGAAGATCAAGTCGTACTCCGCTACTCTCGTATTCTACTCCATTACAATTAGTATATACGTAATCGGCCGTTTCGGGAGTATCGAATGTGGCGACAGCGTAAAAATATTTCAATCTGTTCAACTGATATTTCCTCATACGTTCCATATGAAAATGTCTACCTTCGTTGTCCTGAAATTAATAAATGATTATTACATTAATGTAATAATAAATTAAATATCAAATTGGTATAGATGAAAGAATTACATCTTCGTCGCTATCGGATTCAGAATCGTTATTATTAGGGTTGACAAGTTCCGCTGGACCATTAGTCTCTTCCTCTTGCATTCTTTTTAAACCAAATTCAGAAGGATAAATCTAAAATTCACGAGCAAAGGTTGAAAACTGTAACGCAAAGTGAGGAAATAATCATTATTATGAATACTTACAACAACAGACTTCACAAGTGCGCCAGTAGGTAAAAAAGAATTAAGAAGCATCATCAAATCTACGGCTCGTATACGATCCCAATCCATATTACAGATTGCTAAACGATTAGTAACTTGATTAGTAACCTCTGCATCTTTATCCAATTCGTTCCATTCGTGGTACAATTCTTCTTTCTCAGACTCTAAAAAAAGACTTTCATCAGTTATGATATCAACCAGAAACCAAAATAAAACTTATACCTTCGGATTCAGATTCATCAGAAGAACTATCTGAGAACAGTCGGCCTTCGCCTCTGGCGTAATCTACATTCAAGTCTTGGAGCTTTTCTTTAATATCGGAAGTAGTTGCTTTGTCTTTTTCATCTTTATCCAATTTGGGAAAATCATGCTTTTCTTGAGTTGTGTTCGATTTGCCTTCATCTTCAGTGGACGACTCTTCTGATACTGACTTGTCATCATCTTCGTCAGAGGAAATATCGTAAAATTTTTTCAAATCTTCGGATGTTGATTTGCTCTCTGGACGTCCTCTTTTGTCAACTGAGTACTTGACTCTGAACGAATCACTTTTAAACATAGATCGAAATCGTTTATCGATTTTGACTTTCCGGTCATTTTTACGAGGGTTTTTGTACTTCGGATCGGCGAGTAATTTACGAAACCGATCGTCAAGAAGATGATCGTATTCCATTATATTGATCAATTTTATAAATACCTAATTAGTCTACATTAACTTCAATATGATTATAAAAAAATATTCAACGATCTGAAACTCTGAAACACATGTTACTTGTTTTTTGTTTTTTTTTGCAAACGTTATCAATTCTTATCACTAACTATAGCAATCCCAGCGCGAAAATTAGAAACTACTATGATGTTGCATCCAGAAAAAAGATACAATTTTACTTTTTTTTTTCAGTTATCAAATTTCAATACTTTTTTAAAATTCAAGTTAGTACACCCAAAATCAGCACGATGCATTATTGACGCAGAAATATTTAGGTTTTATCGTGACCAAAACTAACAAAAGGTTATGATTATTCTAATTTCAATGAATAATCATCTATGTAATCACGTACTACACGTATTGTAGGTACCGATGTACCACTACTTCATAAAAAATCAATACTTTTGTTTTGATTTGTATTCGTACTATCAGTAAACTATAAGTTTACATAATCATTTTGAAGAATAGTGAATGCAATTTTTAAATTTCTACACAATGGCAAAGTATGAAACTCCTATCAAACTGAATTCCGATAGAAATTTACTTCAAGAGAAACATCACCAAAATTTGTTGGAAAATTACGCTAGTTTGAAAACCACAAGTAATTTTATCCAATGTAAAGTAGCTAATGATTACAAGTGTCAAATTGTTAATACATCGGAGATTTCTATGGCTTTTAATAATTATCTTGAAAAAATGTCATCATCAACAACAGTAAAGGACGAAAAACTCTTAAAAATATGTGAAGAAATTAAAAAGTTACATAACACAATTCAAATTGAGAAAAACGATGGAATTACAACTTCAAATTGTATGAGTGAAAGTGATCTTTGTTTTGAGAAAAATACTCTTCAAAATAAAGAAATAACTGCTTTATTCAGTGAAGAAAATTTGACAGAATTTTCGTCAAATTCTTTGAATAACGAGACGAACAACAACCTAACTTCAGATGATTTTCTAACAATGCACGAAGAAACTTCTCCATTAACCAATGAACAAGAAACTGTTTCAATGCAAGACAACGAAAAGTTGCAAACATGTAAGCCAAATAGAATTTCATGTTATCTAACTTTTTTCAATTAATATTTTATCGAAATAATTATGTTTATTTATAGATGAAATGGTGCCAATCGATTTACCTATAATACAACACCCCTCTACAGAACATCTACCATGTTTGAAAAAATCTGAAAAAGAGCAGGAAATGATTCAAAGTGACCAAATTGTGCGTAATTCACAATCATCAACAGAACGTCCGTATGTTTGTTCGAAATGTCAAATGGCTTTCAAAAGAAACTTACATCTGAAAAGACATTTTCTTGTGACTCATACGCCAAATAAAAATTTCAAATGTGATACTTGCGGGAAACAGTTTTCTCGTAAAGATTATTTGGATAAGCATATTACTGGGCATCAGAAAAAAGATTTGAAAATTAAACTCCTCGAGCAAGGCATTGTTGTAAGGACAAAAATATTCTCCAAGTCAAATAAATAAAGCTATGCCTACTCAATGTACCTGATGTATTCTGCTAAATGAAAAATAAAAAATGTGTTTAACTTTGATGATTTATTAAAATTGGCCATAGGTATTAATAAAAAAAAATAACGCAATTAATGAAACTCATCTATCACATAAAAATTAAGGATACCTATAGATTTAAATATGCACTTAATTAAATAAGTAGGTACTTTTAATTCTTATCAAATAAGTATTCTTTCCATATAGATATGGGTAAGTATAAAAATGTACAAAATTTTGATGCAAAAAAAATTGCTCAGAATAATAGTCTCTCTCAACGAGTAAGTAAGTATCTGATATTCAATTAAACTTGAATAATAAAAATATTTTACATTTTGTCCGAATTTTCTTGATTAGATATCAAAAATGAATACTGATTTCTAACATAACAGAAATTAATCGGTATGTATCGTCATCGTCCAACAAGAATTACCACTTCAAAACACCAGGAATGTATTTATCAATTAGGGATTGATAATAAGGCATAAGTTCCTCGACGTTTGGAAGGTCTCCTCCTTTTGTGTATAGATCGAATTTACTGCGAATAAAAACAAATTGAATTTTAAGTAATGAAAAAATTACAAATAGGTCAAACAGAAATAGCCTACTTACTTGAATTCCAATACCCATGGTTTCATTCTGAAATCTTTCAAAGAGCAGAGATGATCGTAGTCTTCCGAGGTGTGCCAGGGGTAAAATGAATGGAATCTGATTACGTACAATGCTTCTTCTGGTAATTTGCATTTATTGTGTAATAGAACTTGATACATGTATTCGTCATGTCCCCAAGACATCAGTACTTTTTCTAACCCGCAGTTGGGAGAGTACATTCCATATTTTGTACTAAGAGAAAAAAATCAAAAATTAGACACGTTCATAAATTTTAGATAGGATCATTATTATTCACTAAGTGTCAGGCTTACTTATATCGGGGGTTCTTCGTGTCTGGATTCAAATCGAAAGATGTATCTCTATAGACGATTGAATTAGCCCAAGCGCACCCTACTGGAAATGAATCTCCAACAACTGCCCATTGAGGTTCTCCGTTAAATGCCATGATCTGAAAAAGTAAATAGAGTAAGTTTCAATCGATTTTGACAAATATATGCTAAGAAATTAGTCAACGTATAAATGATACATACTTTTCCAACATCATGAATGAGTCCTGTAAGATGAAACCAATCATGATCTGGATGCTCAGCACGAATCCTTTCCGCAGTTTGAAAAGCGTGAACGATGTTAGGAATATCCACATCGGGATCACTCTCATCCACTAAGCCATTCAACTGAAGTATTGCTTCCATCATTGTACCTTCAAATTTATCATGCTTGCACCATTCCTTCATTTTATTTTCGACGAAATCCACGCATTGGTAGGTGTGCATGTCCAGATACGTTTTTCGAACACGTTCCTTCAACGGATCGTTCAAATCTACAGAATAATCCCTGTAATTTCCCACCGGTTTCGCTGCGAATTTACTCTCCGGACGTAATAATTCTGAGGGGTCGATCATACATACTCGTCCATTGCATACGTCGTGCGGACACTGAAAATAATTTATGGAATATTATGTAATAATGGCAATAAAATATCGAATTATTTTATCATTGAGAATATTACGTTTCGAAACAGATTTTTCAACTCACTTACGTTATCTAATTGTTCATTAAAAATCACCGATTAGATAAGTTTATTTTTACTTTTGGATTTAGACTTAGATATTTATACTGGAAACCTGGTATCACTAAAAAGTTACAAGAGATGAATATATTGCCTATTTTTAAAATTTAAGGAGCAAATACCTTTTTCAAAAAAAATTGAATTAAACTAATTTTCAATCATGGGAGTGAATAGTGAATAAAAACTGGAAAAGTTCCCCTCTCATAATTTTTTGCCTAATTTCGAAATTGAAAGGACTATAAACGAAAATTGAAGCAAAAAAGTTCTAAAATAAATACTGAACAAAGTCTGTTATGAACACTTTTTGCCTGTCATCAAAATTGAAGGGGTAAAGTAATATTAAAAGTGAAAACAATTTTGGAACTTCAAATTTTTGAATTCACTTATATACTTTGCCCCTTCAATTTTGATGATAGGCAAAAAGTCATCAAAACAGAATTTGTTCAGTTTTCAATAAAAAAAAAAAAAATTCAATATACCTACTATTCATTACTTTCATTAAAATTTGTTTTAGAATTTTTGTCATATCTTACGTTTATAACCCCTCCAATTTTGAAACTAGGCAAAAATTTCAAGAGTAGAATTTATTTAGTTCTTGATTTAATACTCACTCCCATGGTTAAAAATTAGTTTAGATTAACATTTTTTGAAAAAGTATTTTCCCTTGAATTTTAAAGATAGGCAACATATTCATTTCATGCTATTTTTTAGTGTTACCCGTACCTAGTTATATTCTATTTTCAAGTTTGACAGACCACTCAATAGACGTCCTGTATAGACTTAGACGAAGTCAAAACTTGATGCCAAAAAAAATATTGGAAAAATGAAAATTTATCATTATTCTTTTTTTTTAATTGATGCCTAAATTACCTATTCATACTCGTACGTTTTCAAAAACTAAAAATTGCCAATTCATGAATGAAGGTGAACCAGGTCCCTAACCACAAAAATGGTTATAATAAAAGTAGGTAGGTATGTTTTTAAAAAAATGAAAAAAATCACAAAACATAGGTGCAGTAAGTAGGTATTAAAAAATAAAATAATGAAAATGAATCTAAATTTTTTAAAGACTGATTAGCCTACATAAATATAATAGAAACATTAATTTAAAATTAATTTAAATATCTTACCGAAAGTTCCAACAGCCTCATTTTTCAAAACCAAAAATATTATTTCAAGAAATGACACCGTGCACTATTCACAGACACTCGATGATGAAAATAAAATAACTATCATAAACACTAGCTTCTCAAACTATTATCGTAAAAGTCCCCGTTGGGGTTTTTATACGCCGACAAAAATGTAAACATGAAGTCCTTTATCTAATTCAAATCGACTATTGAAATGATAAATACCTCCTTACTCGATTATCCAATCAGAAATGAGTTTTCACACCTTCCAATGGTTGTGATCTGCAGAGGGGATTATCAGTATAATTTCAGTAACGCTTGATCGATCATACAGGTACTTCTTACTCCGCAAAAGAGTTGATCACCCAAGTACTTTTTGATGATAATAACTTTTAGGTAGGTATACCAACTATTACCTACTTGAAACCTTTTTATTAGATATGATTTGCTAAAATACAAGGAAATTCGTTAAAATTAGATAGGTACCTATCCACTTGGATAAATACGCATAGAAAAGTATTAGTATGTTAAAATTATCTCATACTGATTGTGAATTTTCTTCAGACGCACGTAGGCGATGCAATTTGATTGAAAGCTTGAAAGCTGCAGACTGTAGTTATTATTATTATTATTAAGAATTTTTTTTTTTTTTGTAAAATTAAGTAGATATATTTCAGGTAACAGATGGAAGCTAAAATAAAGTAAAACATAAAATTAAGAAAGCAGTGGTGCACCTTTATCTACTCTTTTATTTTTCTTTTCGAATGTTGTTCGGTTTAGTAAGATACGTAATAGAGTCCTATGCTTTAATACGTAATGATACGACTATCTAATCACGTAGTTGTTGATGTGCCAAATTAAATGTTTTTTCATTTTTTTTTTTTCATTTTTACGTACGTTAGAGATGGCCAGACGCGCAATTTTCTGAAAAATAATTTTGATGAAGAGAAAATACCTACTTAGATAATTTTATTGAAAAGTGATCTTGTGGGGTATCATTTCGAAGCTCTTAATGAGAGATCTTACATGATATAAATCTAATCTGAAAATTAATTAAAAATGAGTAAAATCACAAATTAGTATTTAATAACTGATTTTGTACTTTTATTGGAAAATCGTCAATTGACATTCACTCAGCCTCATATATTCCATCAGTTAAGGAAAGAATCTTGAACAAAATCGAAGGGGGACTACATTTCTCCGTCACATTGACATGGAATGACTCAGATGCCAACAGATATGCTGCTCGTTTTTTTTTTTTAAAGTGAAAAGTAGGAACTTCTTTGTACAACTTTTCATAAAATGCAAAATACTTTTCACTTTTTAATTAGCTGAAACTCAGCTGTGGTCCGTGGCGTTGCCAGTAGGTAGGCCAGGTGGATCCACCTGTTTGAACCCAGTTCGTAAAAATAAACATTTTGAAATCGAAACTAACCAAGCAATTTTGAAATTGCATACCCTATTACCTACTTTGGTATAGGGTAAGACTTCCTATACGTACGCACTGCCTATAAGTACGCAGTAGCTAGTTTGGGGCACTTGTCAACAC